>LR567072.1:0-35066 GCA_900536345.3 Caenorhabditis sp. 39 LS-2015 | reverse complement strand
TTCCTCCTCTTCGTTCTTTTCGCTACTTCTGCCGTCGCCCACTTCAAGCCAAGTTGTCATCGTCGAGGATACGGAAGCGGAAGCGGAGAAGTCGTCGTCATTGGAGCCGAGAAACCCGAATAAATTGGTTCGTGGTAATAAAGTTTTCGAGTATTTTCAAGCGCATATTTGACATCAAACTAGAAGACATTATAATGATTTGAAGATTTATTAAATTAGGAATTAATATATTACAACAGTTATTAAAAAAAATTAGGTAACAAAAAAGTTGATTATGGAGAGATGTTGAGAGTGTAAGGAGCAGCAGTGTATCTGACGGATTCTGGAGACAGACATCTGGAGTCGGCCTTTTGAGAATCTTCGAAAGACTTTGCCATTTCCGGAGATTCGCAGATTGGGCCGATGTAGACGTGTTGTTGACGGGGAAGAAGCAGAATGAAGACGATGGCGATGATGACGAGCAGAACGGCAATGACGATGATGAGCACGATGACGACGACGTCAGTGAGGGGAGTCCTGGAAAAGAAAAGAAATTAGAAACTGGAAAGGCAAATTGGAAAACTTACTCATTCTCGATTAAAGCGGTGGAGGAGGTGGAAAAAACTGGAATAGTACTTGGAGAGACTTTTTCAGTTGCGGTAGAAGTGGTGGCAACAGTAGTAGTAGAAGTAGAAGTAGTGGTAGTAGTAGAAATAGTAGAGGACCGAGTCGTCGGGTTCACCTTGATCATGCACTGCGGTCCGTAATATCCAGTGTCACATTGGAAAATGTACTCGATCAGGACTGCCTTGGAGAACTTGAGAACGTGGCGATGTGGCTTTTCGGAGATCTCCAGTGGGAAGATCATGCTCTCCTCGAGACCATCCCCGATGGAGAAAACAAGATGAATATCGACTGCTCCGTTTCTGGGATGGAAGCTCGTAGTTCTCTTCTCTCCGAGACGAAGTTCGATGGATTGCTCGTAGAAGTCAGTGGCAAGCAAGAGATCGCAGTCACTGGAAGGAGTGAACTCGAGACGAAGATGTCCGGTGGCAAGAGCCGAAGAGCAAAAAGCGAGAAGATAGAGAATAATGGAAGAGGACATTCTGATTGAGAGATATCTGTATCAGACTGGTGAATGTGCAACGGATCTGGTCCTTATATATCCTTTCGATGCTCCGCCCACTTGTGGTAAGATATCTAAAGTTTGGATATGTCATCATTCTGCTCGATTATCTGATCTGAGTATATCATCACGTTCCGGAGCAGGATACTCGGCCAGGAGTATACTGATGATGACAATACATGGTGCAGATGGTGGAGAGAGAGAGGGGGAGGATGACATTGGGGGATACCATTTGAGGGGGGGAGGAGGTAATCCTGTGTTCCTGGAAAGGTATACTCGAACAGAATGCAATCTATACCGGAAGAAATGATTAGAGCACAGTGATATCAGTTGAACAACATTTGGTTCATTTTGGAAAAAGAGTTCCGTTGGTGATAACTTTCCAGTCTCTGTCCAGTTGTTTTTTCAGTCTCCTGCGAATGTCCGTTTTGCGAACGTCACTGTCCTTGGCTTGTCCGTTTATTTATTTGCAACCTACCAAAATGATAAGAATGAGAGCATATGATGATGATTGATATGATGTAAACCCGGCGATCGAGAAGGTTGAACGTTGCGATGTGGTCACTATAAAAGAGCGAGTTGGCCGAGCAAACAGGGAGAAGAGAAACTGTGGAGACAGCATGCGGAGACCCTGTTTTATTGTCTTGTTTCTGCTGATTTTGGTTGAAATTATATACATGGCACCAGTCAGTTCACTTCGATTCCATTATTTCTCACATTTTTTGTTGTTTCAGGTGATGAAGAGTGGATACTCGAAGAATCATCAGTACTTTCGATCAAAAAGTAACACTCCCGATGTAAGTTTTTCTTTTTTAATTTTTTAATTTTTTATTTACAAACACTCAATTCTCTTATTATTTTTCTATTTTCCATGACTACTTCAGGGAGCTGAAGGTTTCTGGGCCAACGTCTACTACGTGATCACTGCCAGCGATTCATTTTTCGGAGGATGATACAGTTCTTTTCTAGATTGTTTTCTCTATTCAACTCTGTCTTTCTCTTGTACAAATCATTCATTTACACATTATGGCAACCCGTGTGCATTATCATGTTGTTATTATCACTGATTATAAATCAGATCAATTCGACGATGACGTCATCGTCTACATTTGTCACCAAAGTTGTCGTGCTGCCCATGCACGGCTGCATCTTCATTCCGTCTTCCTCTTCTTCGCAGATCTTGTCCCGACTCGCATTTGTCAAACTGTGAACTTGAACAGAGCAGAGAAGAGAGAATATGCTGTGAACGATTGACACTGCAAACTGTGAGGATAGCCTCGTCTAAGAAAAAGAAACATACCAAATATGAGTGGGACCGAGACTGTGGGGTCCGAATGAGGAAGGAAGAGCTCGGCAACCAGAATCACTGAGCAGGCTATTCTCTGAAAGAAGGTCCAGTTATAAACAGAAACCAGGCATTGGTATTACCAAAAGAACAAGAGAGAGGACGAGACGCAGGTAGGAAGTGGTGTTTTGCCGACTCTAAAAGTTAATGATAGGTTACGTTTTGAGTTTGAAAACCGACAAAGTCCAGGTAAAGAAGAGAAGCGAAAGCGAGTGTTGCGTCGAAAAGAAGCAGAAGAGCGGGGAGCCAGGAGAAGAAAGGAATGTGGGTGGAGAGAAGGGCACGGGCTCCCAGGGCAAACGTCAGGATCGTCTGAAGAATAAGGAACGATTGGGGGAGTCTGTCAACAAACAGACAACTTACGAATCCAATCTGAGCATAGAAAATTCTGGCATGAGCGGCCGCCCGACTACTCGTAACCACCGGAATCTTCTGCTTTTTCTCTTCTTCCTTCCGTCCGAAAATCCGCATTTTCCGAATATGCGCAGGCGACTAATCCATCGAATAAACAGGCGTTGGAACTGCAAAAACACGGAAAAACAATTTTGTTGTTGTGAAGGAGGCAAATTGAAATGAAAATTCGAGAAGATGTATACAGCATGACATATGAATAAAGGCGAGAATATTCTTGAGAGAGATACATGTAATTCGAACCTTACACGACGGGTTCGAGGGTCCGACCAACGAAAAAAAAGGAAGAAAGAGGAAGAGGAGGATATGTTTGTTGTCCGAATCTTTGTGAACATTTAACGGATTCCCTTGGGTCGAATGAACATGTTTATCGTGTCACGCAATGCCACTCAAAAGAGGTGTCCGAGATTGAAACGATGGAGCCCCGAGACTGGTATGTCTTCTCTTCGCGAGACTATACCTCAAAGATTCCCTCAAATTCAGAATTATTGCTCTCGAGTGATGTGTGTCTCGTGTATTATAGCAAGCAGCTCTAGGGCTCAAAACAAAAACAGAACAGAGGTTGTGGTTGAGTGGGAGAGAAAAAGAACGAAGAGGAACACAGAAACGGCCGGGATCCGATGGAGAGAAGAAGGAGGAGGAGGAGAGGACGGCTTTATCGAAATTAATAAAAATGCGCAGTTTGATACAAATAGGACATGCCGGTCGCCGTCCTCTTCCTCTCGCATCGACACCAGTCGGTCTCTCTGTCTCCCCCTCTCTTCCCCTTTTTCCGCCGCCGCCAGATTCGAATTGGGATGAATTGGACAACGACAAAAGAGAGTGCGAAATGAAAGTTCGAAAGCATGAGAAGAGAAAAGAGAAAGCGAAGAGACACAGAAGACCTCCTACTCGCATGTATTTATGTTGTTATTGTTGTGTCGTCGAGGAAAAGAAGACTAAGAAGTGAAAAGAAGAAGAGGGAGTGGGAGGAAGAGGAAGAGGATCGAGACGAATCAGAAGAAGAAGAAGAAGAAAGAATGACCATCTGCGGCTCGGGAATCGTTTCAGAGGGTGCACTGACAATAGGAATGTGGAAAGAGGAAGGAAAGAAAGCTGGTCGACTGGCTCCTCGATCGCCCACTGTTCGCGCACTCTTTCCCTTTCTTTTCAAATAAACAGTTCTCACCGCGCGAATGCTCCGTCTCTCTAATCGGAACACTCTCTTAGCCACAGTTTGACTATCAAATTACCACGGGTTCTTCAGTCTTCTCTGGCCGCGAGAACACACACGTTGTTGAACATAAACGGTAGAAAGAAGGATTGAGACGGAGAGGAAAGAGAGCAACATGAGCATTACCGTAAAAGATTCGAGAGAGACTTGCTCTCGAGTAGAGAACAACTCGTCTTTCTGTTCTTTTTTGTATGTTTCGTTCCAGTCCGAGATGCCACAAATCATGAGGAACGAGAACAGAGACAAGTTGAAAACACATGTGTTAGATAGATAATTGCCACCGACAGCTGGTTTTTTGTTTCTGAAGAAGTAAAAAACGAACATTTCAGATAATGACAGCGAATGTTAAATATACAGCTTTGTTTCAACCACCAGTCATCATCGTGTCGAAGAACATTTGTCAAATTTGTATTTTTTTGAGAAATTTAATTTTTCGAATACGTCATTCACAATACTGCAATTATCTAAATACCGTTCCAAGCAGATCTCGATACAAAACAAGACCAAAAGACAATCCGACATGTTACTACAGTAATCCGAATAAACGCCGCGCGGCAAGGTTGCCAATCAATGTGCCAGTATTGCGAGCGCGAAAATTTAAAAGTTTTTAATTTATATTTTTCACTCTAGATTTTTCTCGATTTTTTTTCAATTTTTGTCTCCCTGCCAATAATTCAATTATGGTTTTTTGATTCAAATCTTTTTCTCACATGTTTTTCTTACCGCTGTATCCTTCAGATGTCCCGTGGAAGCAGCTCTGGATTTGATCGTCACATCACCATCTTTTCTCCGGAAGGACGTGTTTATCAGGTATGTAATGTGCACCTCACATTGTATTTTGGGTTCTTTTTAGGTTGAATATGCTTTCAAAGCTATCAACACTACAAACTTGACAGCAGTCGCTGTAAAATCTCAAGATGTCGCCGTCATCGCTGTCCAGAAACGCGTACCGGATTCTCTCATCATCAGAGATTCAGTCACTTCTTGCCACCAAATCTCGGAAACTATTGGGTGCTGTGCCATTGGAATTGTACCAGACGCTCTGTTCCAAGTGAAACGCGCTCGAGCCGAAGCAGCGTATTTCAAGTACAAAAACGGATACAACATGCCCTGCGGTTTGCTCGCAAAGAAGATGGCAGATCTCAATCAGTATTACACGCAAAACGCCGAGATGCGTTGTTTGGGAGTTGGTTAGTTTAATTTTTACCATATCGAGACGAACCTATAGTATTCCAGGTCTCATCTTCATTTCGTACGACGACGAAAGTGGTTCAGAAGTGTTCCGAGTTGATCCAGCCGGATATTTCCGCGGAATGAGAGGTGTTGCCATGGGCGTCAAGCAAGGTCCGGCGACAACTTTCCTGGAGAAGAAGATCAAGAGAAAGGAGGTCTGGGAGTCAACGGATCCTATCGAGACGGCTCTCGAAGCTCTACAAACTGCTTTGGGTATCGATATTCGTTCCAAGGACCTTGAGGTGCTTGTGGTCAGCAAGAAGAACACCAAGTTTTCGAAATTGAACGACGACCAAGTGGAGCAATACCTCAACCAGATTGCCAGCCGAGACTAATATGTATTTTTGTGTATATATCCTAGTCAATTATTCAGCATTCATTTCATTTTAAGGTTTGTAAATACTTTTGCAATACATTTCAACACTGTAAATTTGAGTATGAAGACAGTTTGATAGGAGATCTTTTTATTGGTTGAAAGGGATGCATTCCACACGCAATGATAAATTATTGGCTTTTTCAGTGAGTAGAGGAACAAATGATGAATGAGAAACTTGTTATTGCGACTGACTAGATTGATGGAGGATTCGCACTGGTTTCGTTCTGTTGCTGCTGCGGTTGTTGGTAGTTGAGGTTGGCAAGGGAAGTCGCTGTGGCGGCGGTCGATGGAGTGGTCGACATCCGAAGAGCAAGACTCTTTTGGTAGAACTCTTCGTCGGTTGGGAACGATGTTATCGACGGACCGAAGCTGGAAACAGAACGAATTGATGGCTGGCTTGTGGATGATCGACTCACTTGGCGATGGGATTGGTGAACGAATTCGAGTAGGACGGACTGGTTGTCGGATACGGCATCGGGCGTTGGTAGGATTGATACCTGAATCTCGATGGGTCAGTACTCAATTCTTTTTCTTCTTTGTTGCTCCCAACTCACCAGAATCCACCGTCACGGTTCAACGCGCTCGTGTACATTCCCTGTCGCATGAGATTGTTGGCTTGGTTGGCGAGAAACGGGTGCGGAGGGTTGATAGCCTGAAATTGGAGTAATTGGATCAAACGGCACTGAGTCAAGCCGCGTACCTTATTTAGTTGCTTCTCGTGCTTCCGATGTTTTGCTCGGCGATTCTGGAACCACACCTGCAGAAAGATTGGATTGACGAGGATCAGCTGGGGAGAAAGAGACAGCCAGGTGTCAAAACTGTTATGCAATCGGACTAATTGGAGGGATCTGGGGAAGGGGAGAACAACTACATAGAAGATGAGAAAGACGCTCAGGAAGTGATTAAACCCATCTAAATTTTTCTTCATGTGTGTGTGATAATTGTTCATACATTACTGAGAAGACAAAAAGACATTTCACTACTCACTCAGATCTGAAGTTGATCTTCTGAATCCCTCACGTGTCCCCCTACCGTACTCTCTCAAGAGGCTCTCCGATGGCTTCAGTCAGTTCCTGTCTTCTCCGGATCTCCGTCCTTTCCTTTTTCGATCAAGTCCCCTATTTCCTTTCTTCCGAAATGTTTATTGACTGCATCGTTATAAGAAGTTGGAAAGACGGAAGAAAAGACGGAGAATAAGAAGAAGAAGAAGAGGACGGAGCAGAAGCTGTGGGCACGGATATTGAGCAAGCGGCGAATAATCTAATTTGTGCGTCGCGAGCTGTCGTCGCCACTTCTAACAAAGACATCTTCGAGGCCGAGGCAATGGTTACGGTAGTACGCCAGAAAACGCTTTACGTGCTCGGGAAGGGAGTTTGAGCGAACAATTATTATTTGTTATTATTCGGAAGAACTAGACAAGAGATACTGTGGTCTAGGTGATATGCGACAAGCAGGTCCGAGAAGGGAAAGAACTAGAGTAATCGAAGCATTTTTGGGAATACCACACCACCTGGTCTGCTTCTTCTTCTTCTTCTTCTTCTTTTCAATCCCCCATATCTCTTCCAGATCACTAGCTTCTTGGCATCCTAAGCCGACCTAATCCTCCCAGATGCGTATATGGATTTAGCGCACAGTAGGTGGTCAGGAGACAACTATCCAAGGGTGCAATTAGACAGAAGACGATCGGATAAAGAATGCGAATTAAGGAGAGAAGGAGAAGAAGAAGGCACTGAGCAAGAAAGGACAACAAATTAGAGCACATGTCCTGTCAATTGAGTCTTCTGTTCCCAGATTTCTTCACAGTTCCTCAATTAATTGCCACCTACCTGGATTCTGGCCTCGTTCAGCTTGGTAATCCTGGCGAGTTCCTCTCGTACATAAATGTCCGGATAGTGGCTCTTCTGGAAGGCGGCATCCAGCTCCTGCAACTGCTCCTGAGTGAACGTCGTCCGATGTCTCCGCCTGGAATTGAGACGCTCTGATTCGGGTCGCTCTAGGCTACACAGGCTGTAATGAGAAGGCTTGTGAGAGGGTCGTGGCTCAAAAAGAAAAAGATGATTCTAATGGGATACTCGTCTAGATTTCAGAGAAAAGTGCCGCCACGGCCCTCCGACTCATGTGCTTCGAATGCCCTTGGACTCACCTTGCTGGCGTACTGGTGACCCCTGCGATGGACGATCCGAAGACGGTGCCACCGAGTCCCTCTGTTTTAATCTTCTTGAAGGCGCCATCTGCAACATTGAACGGCTTAAAAATGGAAAGTGACTACGGCAAGAGAGCAGATGCGCGCATGGGATTTCGAAATCTCAGAAAGAGGAAAGAAATAGGACGCCTGGCAGTTGATTCTGCACCACTCATCTCCATTGTCTTACCGTAACAAAGCATTGTTGTGAAGAGACGACGAGTTTGCTAATCTGCGGAGGACTAATCGAGCAACGACAGAAGACAGACACTTCGCGCACAAAGTCAAGAACACACGGGTGGATACAATGGAGGAACGGATAAGAGTGGGCATCTGGCAACAGGCGTCATAATTGGCTCGGCAAGGAGGCGGATGGCACATGGTACCGAGAATTGAGAGGATGGCTCGAGAGACGGTTTCTCGTCGCGTTCAAGGGTATCACACTTATAGTCGCAACGGGACATCTTTGGCGGAAGCTGTTGCGCAACAGCAATATCGACACCTCTTGACATGGGAAGCGCGCATAAGAACCACACGGCACTGCCGCGCGAACTGAACTGACTGACTGGAGGGGAGAAGCGGAGGAGACATCAAATATGATTCCGCAAATCTGATATATTCTGATGTAATTTCGTTCGCCTTCGCCTCGCGACTCCTCCCTACCAGGCGAATGTGTGAAAAAGAAGAAGAAGGCGAAAAAGAAGAAGAACCGACCTGCGGATGGATCGGAAATTGGACGGAGAGACGAGGTGACGGTGTCGAGAGATCCTGGGTAATAGGCGGTGAAATCGTGCAAAGAGACCCCAAGGTCTTTGACTTTCTCTTGGAACTGAAACTTTATCAGGGGTTAGAACAGGGTGCCGAGGAACAGAAAAATGCAAAAGAAGCATAGAAGGTGATACTCGGAGTCATCCGAATACTTCATCGTGAAACAGATCAACGCTGAACTTAATCATATACGATGACGCTGGTAAGACATTTGCACCGATGAAGCTGTCATAGGTGTCTTAGTGCTGAAGCAAAGACAGTTCTGATGATCTCTAGACCGCTGGATTCTTCTACCGACAGCACCTGACTAATTGAGTTATAACCAGCCTCACCTGTGCGACATGACGTATTCCTACCGCTTCTAGATGTCAAATTCAATTATCACCGCGCTTACAGTAGTCTGTCACCTCCGTCACCAAGCAGCGAAAAGCGGAATCGGAATTAGAATCTAGCGCCGCCACTTGAACTGGATCAAAAGTGATTGGAAGCGGGAAAAAGCGCAGCGATGGCATCGTTTGGCCAACTGGCAACCGATACCAATGGTGGGTCAGAGGCAAGACTGAAGGTTTGTGCCACTGATCGTGAGAGCATCTAACAATCAAATTTCCATAATGAATTTATGAGGGGAAGACACACACACGCAGCCGACTCCTCCCAGTCGGTCTTCCGAAAAACCGACGTGTCTTCGTGGCCGCGGCAGAGGAATATTGTGCGCGCCAGAAAAGTTAATTATGGAGCTCTCGGCGGCGCCACCAAATCGTATTACTGTTTATTTCGTTTGCGACCGCAGTCGCTCTCCCTCCCCTGTCACGCTAAATGAGTCGGGACGGGTCGAGGGCATTGTTTGCGGAGCACCGCTTACCTGGGACACTGTCGCCGCGTTGCCGTTGGCGCTGTTCAGCAAATTGTCGCTCATTGCTCGTGAAGCCGAAGAAGTGTGTGCTGCGAGTTGACGACGTCCGAGGGTGGCTTCTGAAGAGAGAAAGACGGCCAGTCGTGCGGGGCAGCTGACTGGTCGACGTCCGCCCCCGGCTGCTCCTCCCCACCGACCACCGTATTCGGGATTCGGGTTCCCGAGCCTCTTCTAGGTAGCTCCGCCCACATCGGCTCCATTGGATCGTCGGAAGGGACAATTCGATTACCCGCTCCTTCTTCTCCGTCTTCTTCGTCCCAGTCTCCACTTAACGGCAACGGATTCGTCCATTCCCTTTTCGGGGCCAAGGGATTCGTGGGGGAGAGCTCTCTATAATCGAGTTTCGGACTGACGGGCGATAATCGCAATTAGGAAGAGCCAGTCAGTCAGTTCGAAGGGACCCACACCAGCAACCAAATTGGGTTAAAAACAATGGAATCCAATTGGTGGAAAGGGTTCGAAAAGGAAAAAGTGTTCCGTTTTGTGGAAGAGGTAAATGGCAGAAACAGCACAGACAATCCAGCAAAAACGACTACAAGATCCGACTTGGAACGACCGAATGCTGCAGGGATTGATAAGAATGCCATGTTATCTGGAAAATTGAAATATTTCTAATCTACTTCTGTCGAATCATTGCAATCCACCGGAACTTGACAAACATTCTTTGATCTATATATGCAATTGAATCTGGAGAAACAAACGGTTTCAGTTGACAATTAAGATAGGAAAAACAGCACTTGAAAAGAGAAGAATCATCGAGTTCATTTAATTAGATAAAGATGAGCTCAAATTGATTTTTCATTACTTCGTCTCACAGAAGATTATCTGCATGAGTGTCACTACCTTGTCACGTTCCCTCCACAACATTTTCAAATCAATTGGAATACTCCTTCTGCTTCTTTCCCTCCCTGGGATATCTCCATTTTTCGCCTTTTTCGGATGCCGGACCTCCCATCAAAACATCGATGTAGTCCTTGTCGCCCCCAACATCATCATCATCATCGTGTCTATTTCTCACCAGATCCTGATTCAATTTCCTGAAAAAATTGGGGGCCTGTGCGGCATGCTGCAAGCTCTTCTTGCTCGCCGAGTCGTCCCAATCCCTTCGCTTTTCCCCTTTGCCCTCTTCTTTTTCTTTGCATTTTCCCTTCTTCTCGCCTAGTTTTCTCGTGTTCATCTTCCTCCGGACACTCGTTAGTCCTCCATAGTTTCTTCCATTGCCTTCATTTTTTGTGCCGGAGGAAGGCGTAGATTCAGTTGGGTTTCGACTCGAAAAAGAAAAAAGAATGGCATCGTCCGGTCCCAAGTGGAGTTTGTACCCGTTGCTCGCAGTCGTCGCAGTCGTGAGTTTCGAACTGTTCCTCCAGATCATCTCTTCTTCCAATTTCCCATTTTCAGTTCGAATTTGCCCTCGGAGCCACCCACATAGCCTATTGTTCCCCGTTATTCTTCCTGCTCTTCCCACTTATCAATGCCATCTTTGGCCTGGTTACTGCATTCCATGCCATATTTCTTCGATATCCTAATCGGTGGGTACTGCTGAACCTGCTCTCGGGACAACTTGATCTTGCATTCAGATGTGACTTCTACCTCCAACTTACGTGTTCCGCCATCGGATTCATATTCTTCTTCTCTTCATTGATGGAATCCTACTGCATAAACGAGTTTAAGTGTAAGTGATTTTATCAAAATTTCAAAGGGTTTCAAGACGTTTTCAGATGCCGATGAGACGATAAAAGACGGAGTTTGTCACGGCTTGAAGTATCGAACTGTGGCCATGGTGGGTTCTTGTAATGATCTTCTCGCCAATCTGCAGCTGTCGATTCTTGACAAACTCGGATGGGAACCAAAGGTGAGAACGCAGTTGATCATTCCAAGATGAGTTTGGCAGGAAAGAGAAGGCATCCGCTTCTTCACATCCATATCTCTCACTGTCCTCTCCGGAATCCATCTGGTCATCTGTACCCTTCTCACATTCTACAGTGCAGTTGAGACCAAGTGAGTCTTCTTTCGTTTCAATCCAATGGAATATCCTCTTTTCAGAATCCGTCTCTACTCGTACCATTATCAATGCGTCATATCCGTCTTCATCGTCTTCGTCTCGTTCTTCCATCTCCGCTACTGCTGCACATTCTTCTTTCTCTACCTGCCTCTTGCCATCGGTCTCTTCTCTCTTCTCCAAGGAATCGTCTCTTGGAGGACCAAATGTCACGGAAGTACCACCAGAGGAGTCAACATCATCGGAGCTGCGTTCTCGGTGCTGCTCAACGCGACGACGTGCTTCGGAATCTTCTGCTGGTTCAACAGGAACACGGTCCCTCACATGATCACGAGGCACTGTCACTGGCTGTCCCATCGGGAAGCATATTGCATGCGAGTCGTCCATTTCACCCATCCTTACATCGACTGGTTGCCGCAGGAGACCGAACGGGAAATCGCTGCGATTCAAGTTAGTTGCATACCTAGATATTCCCATCGGCCAAAGACACTCTTCCAGATCACAGTCCACATCTGTTTGTTCGTCTTCTCGTGTATTCAGTTTGCAATCTCAATGCGATCAGCATTTTCCACCAAAAAACAATATTTGTATTATTGAAGCTGCAGATAAATTTATTCACAATGGAATATTAAAAGCAAAGTAGTAGGCAGAATGGATGAAAGGGTTGATCCGAATCGAATCACTTCTTCTTTGGATCACGGACAGTAGTGAACTGGGCGGAGAACTCGCTGATCTCGACGGCCTCCATCGCCTTATCGTCGAAGTCGACCCATTCTTTCTCGCTGAGGTCGATCTCTTTGAATGGAGCTCCAGTCTCGATGCTGGTCGCAGTCCAATCATCCTGGAATCATGTAATGCGAAACGGAATACTTCCGAATTCGAAACTCACTCTCGGGTCGAAGTCAGTCGGTTCGATGCCACGGCAGTCGAAGATCACAATCTTCTGCCACTTTTCGTTCTCCTCCACCTTGTAGTTCCACACGTGATCGCTGAGTATGGCTGAAAAGAAAGGTCAACAATCTCTGCCAAAACCACGGCAACTCACTCAGAGTGTTGACTCTTCCACACAACTTGCACTTTTCGACGAGATGCGCTTCTCCGCGACTTCCCGGAACTTCGAGCATTTCCTGCAAAAGTTCACAATCTGAGTTTCTGGTCTTTTGAGTCTCCCCCCTTTCCCTCCCACTCTCTTACGTTGATCACCACGTATTGCCAGTGGTCGGGAGCTTCTCCGCAGTTGGTGCATTTCAGCTTCAGATGCCAGTGGAACGAGTCGACATTCTCCGGACGGAGATCGGTGATTCCTTTCAGAAGACACTTTATCTCAAGAGCAAGGAACGGCTGAAAACGGAAAGAACATGTCCCAATTATCGCATGTTTTGCGGAAGACAATGAGCAAAGTCAGGCTAATTATCGGAGAAACTTGTGCGCATCCGGATGCGTTCCGCGCACGTCTCCGCATCTAATTGGTATTCCTTACCATTTTGTTCGCGCAGATGGTCTGGTCCTCTGGTCGCCTAAACAACACTTTAGAATAGTGAGCAGGAGGAAAAGAGGAGACATTCCCTCAGGGATTTCCCGTTGATTAATACTTGCTTTCTTGGTTACCGGTACATACTTTATGATAACAATTATTATAATGGGTAGAGAGGCGCGAGTAAACACAAATGCGAGATAACTATTAGGCATTCTGTATGAAAATTTCGAGGGAATTGGAGAAAACACAAATAATGCAAATAAATGGGAAAAGGGAATAAAGAAAAATGACAACCGTTCCTGTTTGTCAGGGAAAAATCTGAGGTAGGAAAGAAAAAAAACGAGTAAGGGGTCATAAACAATTGATTCATAAAACTTCACACTTTCGACTTTCGCCCTTCATCTCTCGTAGCAGCTTTTCCAGTTTTTTTCGTATTTTCTGCCTTTCCAGAAACTGGTGCTGGACGAGGAGGGTATGGACGTCGAGGTTTGTCAGCGGCGACGATGGACGGGCCAGGAACACGAATGGAAGAGACGGTAGAAGTGGGTGCTTTCGGAGCCGCGGAGACTTTTGGGACTGTCAGTTTGGCGGAGACTGGAATCTTTGTGAGGGTTGTCACACCGTTTGTTCTACACAATATCAGCGACTTACGTCGTGTTTCTTCTTGATGGTCGCCTTCGGGTCAGTCAACTTCTTGATCCAATCCTCGCCTTGCTGCTCACTGAGAGTCTTAGCCGGAGTGGGACGTGGCGGCTTTCCGGGTCTCTCTTTCTTCTTTTGTTCCCGCGGAACTTGCTCTCTCCGTGGCTCTTGGTGGTTCTCCAGAAGTTCGCGTTCAGCACGCTTTCGCTTTTTTTCTTCCATAAACTTCTGCTTGCGAAGAGCATCGCGCTCTTTTCTCTAAAGCAGATTAGTTTTAATAAATGTATTTAGTAAAACAAAATGTGTATAATACCTTAGCCTCGACTTTCGCCATCTTTTCCTTTTCTCTCTCAGTAACTGGCTCCTTGAGTTCTTTCTTAAAAACAGGAGCAGAAGATATAGAAGTGGAGGATGAGGGTCTTGTAGTTGACGGTTTCATGAGAATATCCAGCACATTCTTTCCTGGTTTGGCGGCTTTTTTTTCGTCGCGACGAATTTTTCGTGATTCGAAATGTTGTCGTTTCCCGGCCTCCTTATCGAAGAAATACTTAACAAGGGGAGTCTCCAAACGAGAAATCTCTGAAAGTAGAGGGTGAGAAGAAGAAATTCGAATAATAACTCACGAGTTCTGGCATCATCCGGTCTACCAAGTCTCTTGATTTGCTGCTCCAAAGTCATCACTGGAATCGCTTTCTCCTGTTCAAGTTTTTCGCAAAACTCAACATAATATTTGTCATTCAGAATGGCTCCGACACGAGTGTCCTCTGCCATTCGTGCACGGTCGCACTTGGCGAATTGCTGACTCACTGCAGCCTCGACAACTGCTGACGAGTCATTGCCTCGAGAATCGACAAAGATGTAACCATCGAAACGATGTTCAAACTCGACTAGAGAATTGCAGTACTCTGAGAAAAGGAGTGTCATGGTAGCGTATGCAGACCTGTCGAACCTACAAAAAAAGTCGAAAGTTTTCAAATTGTTAGGAAAGTCACTCACGAAAAGTTTGCTGGTCGGAAGTAAGTTCCGATGACTTCTTGAGGCAGTGGACTGATCTGTTCCATCACTTCTTTCTCCGTCATGTGCTTCGGAAGACGACGGATCACAACCTTTACTTTTTCCTCAACTGCTTCCTTCTTGCTCTTGTTGCTGCTCATTTTCTAAAAATAGTTTTAAAAATCTGAACTGAATATTAAAACATGATGTTTATAGATAGAAAACTCGGCTAGAGAACCATGTAAAATTTTTTGAATAAAAATCAGAATTTCAAGATCTTTATTTTTGAGATTTTTTCCTGAGGTGTGCGAATGTTTTTCTGAATCTTCCAAGTTCTGACTCATTCATAACAATATCAAAGATGAGTGTGTTCCCATCGGCGACCGGTTGAACGGCCACGAATTCATTCCGATAGAGCCATTCGATGACAGACGAACTGGCGTCGAGTCGGAGTCGAATAGTTTTGCAGTTTGTGGCAAGAGTCACTTTCTGATTTACCAGATCCACAATTTCTTGCATTCCTTCTCCGGTTTCGCACGAGATTCGCACAGGATTCCCTGTTTCGGAAGCAGTCGCAGCAGTATCTTTATCAATCTGCAAGATTTGAATGGAATCATTGCTAAACAGAAAACAATACCTTGTTATCAACAGTAATCATTCGTTCGTTTAGAATGTGTTCAACCACTCCGATCGATTTGAGAGTTGCAACAACGTCTTCTTCCTGTGCTTTCCAGTCAGGATTCGAGACATCTCTCAAATGAATGATAACGTCCTGCAACGAAAAACAGTCTCGATAAGATTAAATATCGAGAAAAAAAAGTAGAAATAACATTGCGAGACGTGGATGCCGTGTCGCGTGCCTTTTCAACACCGTAAATGAGAGAGTGTGCACAGTAAAGAGGGCGCAGGCAGAGAAAGCATGAAGGCAATTGAATGTTGTCTTCGTCGCGAAGCCCTGCAGATTGCCAACGTTTAGAAACTCACGGCTAATTTGACATGTGCCAGTGTTGCTTCGAAAGCTGCAATCAGATGCATCGGAAGGTCACTCAGGAAACCGATAGTGTCTGTGAAGACGGCCGTGCGACCCGACGGAAGTTTTGCCGGGTGGCGAGAAGTGTCCAAAGTAGCGAATAACTGATCTTTCGGAATGAGAGATGTGGCTCCCGTTAATCGTTTCACAAAACTTGTTTTCCCAGCATTTGTGTAGCCGACAACAGCAACCATCGCATCTGCCGTATTCCTTCTGGTTCCGAGCTGATCGGCAGTTTTCTTCGTTGCTTCACTCAGTTCCTTCTTCAAATCCTGCTCCCGTTTCCGCAAAAACTCGTTCATATCACCTTCGACTTCTGCGTATTGTTGCTCGACGTGGAGAATTTCTGGACGACAACTGGACCGTTTTAAAGAAAGTGCATGGATCCGATGCTTGATGTAAGGAATCTCAGCGAGTGCAATCTGGAGTCGTGCCTCGTCGGTTCGAGCAAACTCTTTGAAAGTGGCAAGCACTATATTGTATCGATCAAAGATGGGCACTTCAAAGATTCGAAACAATTCCTCTTGCTGCGACGGACTGAGCACGTCCACATTCACCATGAGAGCAGTAGCACGGGCGGCTTCTCGTCTCGCGACGATCTTTTCCAGATTACCAGCCGCCCAAATTGATTTTCGCTTGGTATTGTAGTCAACTGGCATGATGCACTTACTGGAAACAGAACGAGGCGATGAGAGAGAACAAAGAAGACTCACTCAACTGCAATCATATTGGGAAGATTATTGACGAGTGCGACTGCTTCTTCCAGTTGATGATCTGCTTTTTTGAGTACAGACGCTGATCCGGATCCCCATCGAACCTGAACAATTTCTTTATAATTTCAGAAAAGCTGCGAGACCTTACTCTGGGATGAACTACCAGCACCGACCAACTGCCGTTTGAAAACGTCGAGAAACTTGCTGTCAAAGCGTTTCTAAAGTAAAATATTGTCAGCTCACAACATCATCTGATGAAATTCTCACCTACCATTGCTAATATTTCGGAATATGGGTTTGCTCCATAGAAATGTTTTGAAAATCATCTGGCCTGAAAAACAGCTGAAAGTTAATAACAATGAGAGAAAAATCTTTGAGATATTTGGGATGAATTGGAAGGATCAGTGAACAAATTCGGAAACTGGCCAATACACCAATTCATCAGAACTCAAGTTACGAAAGCATTAAAAGACTATAAATATCACTATAGCTAAAGATGGATTCGAATAATACAAAGAACGTGAGAATACAGAGAGGAACAAGTGATTGGAATAAAAACAAATAAGGACCATATGAAACGATAATTATGCAGTAATATTTGAAAAAATCCAGTAGGAAATTGCAATTTGAAGCGTTACCCGGCTGAACATTTTTTCGAGGATTTGACGGAAACGAAATTATCACAAAAAGAAAGATAAGTGAAATTGAGAAGGAACAGTGAAAAAAGAGCGGTTAGAATTTATAAAACAAAACTTAAAACTTTCAAATGACCACGTATCAGTCGCTGAGACCATGGATACGGTTCAGCAGGGCAGTTGCCTTGTTCATGTCAATCTCACGACATATCTTCTTCGGTTCGGGCTCGCTGTCGGCGTTTCGAGGAATGCTTCTCTGAGGGAAAGGATCGTCGTACTCTTCTGGACTGTCCTTGTCTGTTTCTTCAGAACTGCTGTGTTCCGGTGATGGAGTTTTGCTCTTAAATGAATCGAGATCAATTAGTTGATATGAATCCATTTCTTACCGGCGACTTATTCAATAGGAATCCTTTCCGTGGGGCAACCATCGGCCTCGTGGGACGAGAAGCTTGTGAAGTTCCGGGAGCATTATCAGGAGGCGACAGGGATATATCGGATACGGCATCTTCGTTGGAAACCTGCGCATCCTTCTTATTCTTTCTCAACCCTTGCTGGAATGCCTCGTAACCTTTGTCAATGTTCACGAACATAGAAGACACTGTAGCTGATCTTAGGATTAGAAGCATCAAGTCAAAACGAAGAACTCACGACGAGCAATATGACCTCGGGGAGAAAGGAAGTGTGTCGTATCGGGGCGACCTTCGCCTTCGCAAAGTTCTGCGCTCTGGAGTAAAAACTTTAAAGGAACAATTTTCTTTGTTCTCACCAATGCAATGCGTTCTTTCTCTCTTTTGGACGTTGAAGCAGATTGCGAAACTGTTTCACGAATAACTGGAACAGACTGCGAATGGGTGCTGTAGCTGGCTTTTACATCAGGTTTTGACATGGTTGCGGATCCCTTTTTCGGAATTTTGAAATCTTTCTTGTTGCTGAGCATTTCATCAGCTTTCCGTTTCGAAGATGATTCTTTCACTTGAACTTCCCGTCTCGTATCCGACGACTTGGAGCCAGCAGCATGCGCCTTCCGAACTTTGCTGAGCAAGTCTTCCGCCTGTTTACTGTCGAAATTAGAACTCATCACCGTTTGCGGCTTGGATCGCTCTTTTTCTTTGTCCGAAATCTCGTTTTTTCGCCGGTCCTCTCTCTCTTTCTCTCTGCGCCGTTTCTCTTTATCCCCATCTCTCCTGCTCGAGGAATCTGCTTCAGAAGACGAATGTGGAGCTCGAGACGATGACGAAGTCGTGGATTCACGATCACTCTGAACGATGGGTCTGTGCTTCGAGGAATGCCGGCTTGTGGAAGCGGAAACATGCTGTTCCCTGCGTTTTTCACGCTCACGATTCGTGCTCTTCTACAAACCAAGGAGGTGATGGACGGGACAAAAGCAGAAACAAAGGATCATATCAGCATACATGCAAACCACTTACATCTCTATCTCGTTCCCTTTCTTTGTCTCGCTGATGTTTCTTTTTTTCATCACTTCTTCGTTTTGGCTCCTCGGAAGATCGTCGAGGAGAATCAGTTCGCGAGCTTCTAGAACTACTTAACAGTTCAAAAGTGAAATAGGCGGTGCTGCTCACCGTTCAACTGATCTACGACTTTTCCTTTCTCTTTCCTTCTCCCTTTCATCCCATTGTGTTCTGTCCCCGAAACTGTCAGCTTGCTCACGTTTTTTTGATGAGATTGATCTGCTTGACACGTTGGGATCTCTGAAAAAGGTACATATCGGCCGAAAAAGCCTATTGTCTTACTCGACAATGCTAGATGCCCTTTCAGGTGGCGGCATATTCGAATGCTCTCCCGTGCGTCTATCGAATGACATTTCTTTTGGTAGAGGACTAAGCAGAGGTGATGGATTCGGAATATTATACACCACTGGCTTTGTCTGAAACGTAAAAGATTTCTATTACAAGTTTCATTGAACATGCCTCCATTGCCGTCTGGATAACGACTTCTTCGTCGACCGGTATCAAGTCAGCATCGAACTGCATGTTGTCCAAGTTCTCAAATCTTGGAGATGCAATCATTTCTTCAAAAATCTGCTCGACGCCATTCGAAGGCTGTTCATAGTCGTACATGGCCAGGAACTGCAAACGGAAAATTAGGTGCTATCCGGTGATATTCAATACTTACATTTTTGTCGATCACATCGAGATTTTGAAAGAACGCATCATGACCCTCGATATGAAGCTGAAATTTAGAAAACCAATTATTGGACAGTTCTACTCGGAGGAATCTCACATTCTCTATATCGTTCCAAGGTTGGTCGTTGA
Organism: Caenorhabditis sp. 39 LS-2015; assembly: GCA_900536345.3. Lineage (NCBI taxonomy): Eukaryota > Metazoa > Nematoda > Chromadorea > Rhabditida > Rhabditidae > Caenorhabditis > Caenorhabditis waitukubuli. The sequence goes on along the minus strand of LR567072.1, from coordinate 15,758 downwards.
TGAGACCTACCAGCGGATCTATCACAGTTTCCAGAACTTTCGCTTTATAATTCTGTGGCTGATTATGCTTTCGACGCGAGGAACCTTCGGCCGACTGAGAACAATGTGAAAATTCAACATCTTCAAACTGGTGATTTGGCTCATTTTGCATCGGCGGTTGCTGCGAATGGGATGCAGGTAGTGAGCAAGATGTTTGCGGAGGGAGAACATCCATCTTCGGTTGTTCTTGTTGCCGTATCATCTGATGTCCCTGAATCTGCATCTGTATCTGCTTGTAATGTGCCTGCTGTTGCTCTTGGCGGAACCGCATCTCTCCGATCTGAGAAATCTGCTGTAGTTCCATCTGTGCTCGTGCCTGCGGAGCTGGCCGAACCGAGTAGTTCTGTTGCGTGTGTCTCGAATAAGCCGGTCTTCCGTACAACTGCTGGTGGATTTGACTCCTTCCCGGCGTGTTCATCGAAGTGAGACTCGTATATCGATTCGTCAGTCGTCGCAGTTCTTCTCCGAACTCGAGCAAGTTGTGGTTGACTCCAAACTGTCCGTCTTGGCAGAACAACTGAACAATCTGCTCGAGAGTGTGGTCGTGTACTCGGTCGTTTATCGTTACTATCGTTCTATTTTCGCCTCGGGACTGCGTCAAAGAATTGCCGAGGAACGGAGACTCTCGATCCATTTCATTCGCAGCTCCGTTGTACTGAAAAGTTTCATTTGAGATAATCAGTAGGTGCGTGGTTACTCACTCCCATTCGTCGGAGATAACCGTAGACGAGTGCATCGATCCGCTCACTAACAACTGCATTCGGGTACAGATGTACTTGTCCATTGCTTCTCGGTTCCCCGCCTACTTGTGCTGTTTCTCTCGGCTGCATCGGTCTCAACCCAAGAATTCTGAATAAAAAACAAGTCCGTATTAATACTCAAAGAAACAAGAGACAAAAATATTGATAATCGGACTCGGAGCGATAAACAGATGGAAGATATACTGAGAAGCTGTAAAATCTATGGTTTTATTATAAATTAAAATAGAAAATGAGATGATTCAAAAAGAAAGATCATAACAAGCCTAAAAGTTCTAAACTCTACCGGAAAAAATGTGAATATGATACGGATCCTAAGAAAATAACGACAAAAATGTACAAAAACTATCACACATTACAGATTTGTTCCCGTCTAGAAACCGGGCGGATACCAGTCAATCTCCTGCGAAATGGTCCTTTTCTCGTACGCTTCCACCTGATCGTCCTCCTTGAATCTGATGTTTTTGTCGGTCAACGCAAGTCCGACTTCTGTATTCGTCTTCGCGTTCGTCACCACTTCCATTCCCGCCTTCATTGTCTCGATTTGACCTTCGAACACGATTTCGCCGCCTCGTGTGAACTTGTAAACGCAATTTCTGAAAATGAAATGTCTGAATCCAAGTAGCACAAAAAATTGTCACTATTCAAACAATTCCGAGTACCTTTCAAAGTTTCCCCAGTTGACCAGAGTTCCAGCAATCGGCTGTCGTTTTCTGCCGCGATCCGAAATCATGAACTCCTTGAGAACATGTCCTTCTCCGACAAGATGCAGTTCTGTCTGTTTCGGCAGTCGAGCAGATAGTTCTTCTTTCAGCGACTCGATTAGTCGATAAATTACGTTAAAATTGTCGATTTCCACACCAGCTGCTTCGGCTTTTTGCTTGATCTTCGACGAAGTTTCGACATTGAAAGTGTAGATCGTTGCTCCCGTTTCTTTCGCCAATTCAATATCTTTTTCGGTCGGCGGGCCGACTTCAAAGTCAACAAGCTGAAGTTTGCACATGTCGCTGTTATAAGTGTTCAGAATCTCTAGTATAGCTTCCAGAGTGCCTTCCACATCGGTACGAATCTGAAAACAATTAAAAGAAAACTTAGATTTTGAATTTTTTGAAAATACAATGACTCACGATCAGTCTGAACTTCGGAGAACCATCGGCTACATCCTTCTCGATTCTTTGCTTCTTGTGAACGATATTCCTGAGCGTCGAACCGAATCGTTGTCCTCTGTCCAATAGCTGCTGCCTGTTGCTCAAATACGTCTCTCGATCCTTTTCTCTCTGATCTTTCGTTTCCTCCCAGTCCCGTTCTGCTTTTTCACGCATCACTTTGTCGATACGAACGTTAACTGCTTTCTGAGCCCGATCCACGGATTCCGCTTCGAGAACCAAGTCACCGGGTGTCGGTAGATCATCTTTCCATCCCGAAACTCGGACAGGATGAGACGGATGCGCGATCAGCACGTTCTTTCCGTTCTCGTCTTGCATTGTCTTCACCCGACACCATGAGCTTCCTGCCACCAGCACACATCCCTTTTTAAGTGTTCCTCGCGAAACGACCAGAGTGCAAACTTTTCCGATTCCGTGAACAACGGATGATTCGATGATCACTGCCTCCACCTTTCCTTTCTTCGTTGCCTTCAAATCCATAACGTCTGCTTGGAGAAGAAGAGCATCCTGTAGTGCCGGCAGGTTCCTGGACTGTAGTGCAGAAACTTCGACACATTGAACGTCTCCTCCGAGTTGTTCGACTACGACATCGTGCTCCAGAAGAGATCTCATAGCTCTCATTGGATCTGCGTTCGGTTTGTCGATCTTGTTCACTGCCACGACCAACTGCACATTCGCCTCCTTGGCAAACTTGATTGATTGAGCTGTCTGTTCCTTGACTCCGTCATCAGCAGCAACAACCAGAACTACAATATCAGCGCCTCTCGCTCCGCGTGCCCGCATCGAAGCGAATGCTGCGTGACCAGGAGTATCCAGAAAAGTCACCTTTCTTCCTTTCGTGAGTTCCACTGAAAATGCTCCGATGTGCTGAGTGATTCCACCGAATTCGCCTGCCGCAATCTGCGAATTTCGCATCGCATCGAGCAGAGTCGTTTTTCCGTGATCGACATGTCCCATAATGGTAACAATCGGCGGTCGACGCTCTTTTTCCTTCTCGCTGGCTTCTTGTTGCGGATGGAGATCTGCATCCGCTTGTTCAACTTTCCGAGGTGGTCCGTTCACGAAACGTGGTTTACAAGATAATGCAGCAGCTGTCTGAAAAAGTTTTTTTGAGTAAAAATCCAGGGAAAATACCTGTAAAATCGAATTATCATCTAGCGACGAGTCGGCTATGATGGCGTCCACATTGCGACGATCCAAATTTTCCAAAACCTCGGTGATTTCGATCAAATCGACGGAAAGGGCGGATGCGAGTTCTCTAAAAAGAAATAAATGCAGCGTTTTTGAATAAATTTTGATTTGAATTCGCGCTTGCGCTTACAATTAGCTTGTCGATAATACAAGCAGCACTTTCGAAAAATCGCACAGAAGAGGGCAAAGGCTGCATCAAGGAGATGACCCACATTACGGGCGCGGAAACTACCGCCCGGGAATAAAAGTGTGCGTCCAGATGACGAGAAGATTATCGAAAATGAGGAACTATGTGAGAGAAACAGCGGGAAATTGCGGAATTTCGAGCACGCCCGAGTTTTTGCAATGAACAATCGACAAATTTCCTTTGATAAGAATTTATATTTGTTGCACATAAAACAATCTCTCAACCATCACCGTTTTCAACATTACTCGGCAGTTTTCTCTTAATTTCTTATTTATTTTCAATTGTTACCTTTTATTATTGGAAATTTTTCAAAAAGGAAATGGTGCATAACTCACGAAGGACTCATTCCTTTCCACACTTCGACCAATCTCTTCGTGCTTTTCGTGCTTTTCACGACGGCCGCCTCGACGAACTTGCGTCTGCCACGTTTCCCTTCGGAAGCCATGCCTTGCATCTGAATGCTCCACCAATTTCTCTGAACTGAAACCGAGTCCATTGTCTCTTCCGTATCCACTTGAACCGTTTCTGCTCACCTGTCGGTCTTCGCAGCAAGTGTCGACTCATCGACGTCGTCATCATAAGTCTCAACATCATCTTCGCCGACATTCTTCTTCTTCTTCTCTCATTTCAGTTTCTACCGCCCGACTTTTTCTAGATAATTCCAGTTGATCAGAGATCCGACAACAAGTCAGCAGACTGGAAAATACAACCGACGAATACGAACATTTTGCATAGTGAAATTTTGACAATGACGACCGAAAGAAATTTTTATTTTGAATAACAACGTACGAACTGGGTAAGCTGCTTCATAGCGAAATGGGGAAATCGAAACTTCACAGCGTCCGGGAGCATACAGGATGAAACACTGGATCGCAAGTTAATGTAGGAAACAATCCATAGGGATATGCTAAAACTGTGCGATGGGCTGGTAAAATTTTTTGATCCATGTGTTTCAGGTCCTCAAAAGAAAAGCAGAAAGTATGAGAAGGGAGTAGGAAAGTTTTAAAGGGGATAGAATTAATATGAAACAAAAAGTGCACAAACAACGGGCGAAACATGCTGAGAATCAGCTACATCGCGAAAGGAAAACAACAACAATCTAAAGATTGATAAGTTGATTATGGAAAAAAGGGATAGACAAAAAAAGCAAAGCAGCCTTATGGGCGCTTGAATGCTCTAGGAATCATTAAGAAGTTATAGCGAAGATAGGAAAGGATAGAGGACAGTGCTGAAACAGCCTAGTGAACTAGGAAATTGAAGCGTGGGAGAGGGCTATATATATATTTGAAGGGAGGAAGTTATTCTTTCGGTTGAGTGAGAGGTAGTGTTGTCAGAATTACATCAAGGCGTTCAAATCGTCTTCGTTCAGCTCGGACAGCTCTGGAAGGTCCTCAGCGATGACCTGAAATAATAACACGTTAATAAAATAGATCATTCAAGAGAAACTCACTCCTTCCACGGTGTTGTTTTTGCTTTCCAAAACGAGCTTTGCCAGACGTTCCTCGGTCTCACCATCTTCGTCGCTATCGCAAGTGATCTCATTCTCTCCAAGAATCGACTCCAACATCCACAGGAAGTGGTCGTTTCCAAAAATTGGTACGAGATTCTCTTCAGTATCCCAAACTGATGCCTCCGGCAATTCCTGAAAAATGACTTCGTTAAAACTATAATCATGAAGAACAGCGTACAGTAACGGGTTTGTGTTCCAGAACGTGTTTTTGGAGAGCCAGTGGATTTTCAAATCCAGTCTTCTGGCAGACCCAACAGTCAGCATGATAGTTTTGCTTGCGGATGTAGTTGATCAAACGGACACGTTGGTAGCTGTTGAGTTTTCCAGTCTCAATTTGCTTAAGAAGATCAAACTCGTGGGCTGTCTTCATATGCTCAAGAAGCGAGTTGGCATTGTCCTCGCTGTTGTCGCATAGAAGGCAAACCACACGGGTTTCGTCAGCATCCAAATTGTCTTCTTCCCACTCGCACCATTCGTTACTGAAAATGAGAATTAAGCCTTTCAAACAAAAATAAACCTTACTCTTCTTCTTCTTCATCAGAGTCTTGGAAAGTTGGCATAGTGTCTTCGAAGTCTTCGGCAAGAACGTCGAGCCAACGTTTGCCAAGTTCGAGGTAGTTGATGATGTAAAACTTGTCGTAATAATGGTTTTTCGGGTTCACTTCGCGATGATTCCTCTTGCGCATGTGGTCCATGAGGGTGTTACGATCAGGAAAGATCTTCTCGCAGTAGATACATTCATTGCGATGCAATTTCTCCTTGAGATGCTCAATGTACTCGGTGACGAACACAAGATTATCGGGCGATCCGAGGTTCAGATGATGGATCATGTACAAGTGGTGGATAATCTTCGAACGGTTTCCACGAGCATTGTAGCGACAGAAGATGCATTGCAGTTGAAATGACGTGTCCTCCCGTTCACGCTGCTGACACGAGAGAGCTTCTTCCAGTCGGCGCATTGCAAGACGTTGTCTCACTGATCGGTCTTCGGGAATGTTAACTGACATCAGATAGTAGTAGTCAGTTTCACCGAAGTACGGTTCACCCTCCGCCGGCTCAATTTTCGGGAAAATCTTGTCGATGCTTTCCTTGGCAAAGCGTTGTCTCCAGTGTTCGATGTAACGCTTCGGGTCAACAATCAGATGCATTTCGGAAACAACGATCTTATGCTCCTTAAGGAGATGATCAGCAAAACCGGAAACTTGATCCGGAAGATCGAAAAACTCCAAGCAGCTCACGCACATTGTTGGTCCACCCCAGCGAGGAGAGTATCCAACAATTGGAACAGTTCCAGACAGAGTGCGAATGCGGCCACGGGCTATTGTCAAGCTCATCTTTTCTGGCTTTTTCGGACGGGTATCATCGTCTTCAGAATCGGAGAATGGTTCCTCGAGTTCGTCTGCAACAACTTTTTCTTGGTGAATAATATTAGTTCATCGCAACTTACATTCGTCGCTGTAGTCGAGACCTTCTCCATTGCTCGCTTGTGACATGGTTCTTGTTGAGTCACGAGCACTACGCTTGGCAGATTGAGCTGAAAGCATTTACTTTTGAAAAAATTCTGAATTATTGAAACGCACAGTTCGAGCTACGGGTCCTCTTGTGGTCATCGCCTGGAGATTTTCCCTTGGCGTTGATTCCTCCTTGACTAATACTCTTTCTCTCAGTCCAATCCTTGCGGTTAGTGTGAGTTTTGCTGTTGCTCACACTATTGTTACGACTGCCATTTCTGGAGTCGGAACCATCGCCTTTGGTGTTGGAGCGTCTTCTTGGGCGATTGTTCTGCATTTTTTAGAATTGATAAATGCATTCAGGTATTATGCGAGGAACCAACCTTGTTACCACCAGATGACTCGGTGTCTTGTTTTTTGTTAGCGTTAGCAGGGCTACCACCTGCCACAATGTTCTCCTTCTTCGAAAGTTCGGGGGTGTTACCACCACCGCTCTCCGAGGTGGACATGGCGTAGCAAAAGGGGCCAAATTTAAGGAACGTTTATCCGGATAGGAAAACGAGAACCTGAAACAATAAATTTATAGAAAAGAGTTTCGAAAGAATAGAAAGGGAAAAGGGCCTATAGTAAATCGTTCGGAATTAAATGTTTTTCTATTTATCTTTCGTTTTCTTCATATTTAATTCCAGTAATTTCAAATTTAATTCGAAAACTCCAATTTTCTTTCGATTCAACTCCAGAAACGATTCTGGAATTAAATGGAATTTGATTTAATTCAAAACTTCCAAAGTTTAATTCCGAATAAGAGATTTTCCTATTTAATTTCAGTTTTGTTTTATTTATCTTCCATTTTGATAAAATTTAAATAATTCCAAAAGATTTACCAGAGCCCGAATACACGGATTTAAAAGGAAATTCATGAGATAGGACGACGAAAATCTATCGAAAACAGTCATAAAATATGGGAACACGAAGCATTTATTCGAATTTGAACTCGAAAAAGTAAAAACAGAAAAACCGGCATCGAAACATGAGAAAACGGCCAGTTGGAACAAAATTTAGGAGACACGGCGCCAAATTTCATGTGCACACTCGCTTGCGTGTTTCCCGTGACACGCGAAGTGCGTCAGCAAACAGCTCTGCGTCTCTCATTGGCGCCCTCACAAAGGTGCACTATTTCGCTAATCACCTGTCCCGGTCACGTTTTTTTTCAATGGTCGACGGCCGTTTCAATTCAGAAATGTCCGGGTCACGTGTGGTGTCGAGGCACTTAGTTTACGATGAAATGGTGGCAGAATCTGATAGCGAAAGAAGAGAATAAACAGTGTTTGGGGATGGGTGAAGCACAATTATTTATGTGGGAAAACCAGCGGGGAATGCAAAACGGAATTCCGTTTTTGTATTCAGAGAATCTATTTCTGATCGAACATTCGAATGATGCTTTCTGCTTGTTCTCCTGATTTTTAACTTTGGAACCTCGGTTATCTACATCAAAAATGCTTCAATGGTTTAGTCAATTGATAAAAGAGTACAAAGTGGGCGAGCAGAATAATTCACTTCGCAGCACCCTGTCAAATGTTTTCTCGTCTGTCTTCTTATCGTTTTCGATCAGTGAAAAGAGAAGATTCAAGTTGTTGATGCAAAGATAAACGAGCGGCAAGTTTGACTGGTCGTGACGTGTTGAATGGAATAAAACGAAGCGAGCGAAGAGGGAAAATGAGATGAGAATATGATTATTATTTTTATGTGCGGTACGAGACGAATGGAAGGGGCGCGAGGGGGAGAAGCAGCTGATATAATAATTGGAGCCCCCCGGGTGCGTGTATACGAGCTAATAGTTGACCACCGTCTGTTCACACACATTCTTGTTTTTTATAGCTGGACACGATGATCTGCGACTGGATGCAGTCACGAGAGGCAAATCTCTGGGTGAATATCAAATGAGTTCTGCTAGAAATTCTGCATTGAATCGTCTACTAAATACTTTTCAACTTCTCATTTATTTATTAGTCGGAGAAGATCTAAATCAAACTAGTAGATCATTGGCATCAAGCAGAGCCATCGGAATCCGGAACAAGTTCCGTTCAGTTCGATTCAACAACACTCATTCACTGTGATTTGTGTACCTGCGACTCTTGATCGCTGTGATACATTGTTCCCGTTTTAATGAAATTCTGCTACTGGACTACTGCTCCGATTCGTATGATAAGACCAGAGAAACACGTGGTTCTCATATAAAATGTTCTTGATTAACCTGATAAGTGAGAATTGTCGGGAATGTGGCAATTTTTGATTCTCGGACTGTTTTTTGTATCCAGTGATGCACACGTCGACGATGATCCCGAGTTGACGATGAATACTGTAAGTAGCCGGAATGTTCCATGGATATACCGATGAACATGTTGCCAATGTCCTCTTTTCAGTCCCAAATCATCGAAAGATGGGGATACAAAGCAGAAGTGCATACAGTAACCACGCAGGATGGATACATCCTCGAGATGCAAAGGATCCCCGAGGGAAAGAGTATGTTTCTGTCTGGAAAATAACCATCTAGAAGACATCTTCCAGAAAGTGTCACTTGGCCAAACGGAAAGAAACCAGTGGTGCTGATGCAGCACGGACTTCTCGCGTGTGCAAGTGACTGGGTTGTCAACTTGCCTGATCAGAGTGCCGGTTCGTGAATGCCTTTCTGTGTCTCTATTCATCCACCCCTTATAGCTTTTGTGTTCGCTGACGCGGGATTCGATGTCTGGCTTGGAAACGTCCGTGGAACAACTTACGGTCGGAAACACACGACTCTTGACCCAAAAACAACAGAATTCTGGAAGTTCAGTTGGGATGAAATGGCTCAGTATGATCTGACTGCCATGGTCGATCATGTTCTCGCAATGACAGGCCAAGAAAATCTTTACTATATGGGTCACTCGCAGGGCACTCTTATCATGTTCACCCGACTTGCCAAAGACGACGGAAGCTTCGCGAAGAAGATCAAGAGGTATTTCGCACTGGCGCCAATCGGATCTGTGAAGAACATCAAGGGATTCCTGTCTTACTTTGCACATAAGTTTTCTCCAGAATTCGATGTGAGTTACTCATAGAAAAACAAAAAAGGTGAGAAAGTTTCAGGGTTGGTACGATCTTTTTGGTTCGAAGGACTTCCTTCCGGACAACTGGATCACCAAAATGGCTTCCAAGGACATCTGCGGAAGTTCGGAAAAGGAAGCGGAGATGTGCGACAATGAACTGTTCCTGATCGCCGGTCCAGAGAGCAATCAGTGGAATGCCTCGCGTACCGCCGTTTACAGTTCTCAAGATCCAGCTGGAACTTCGACGCAGAACATCGTGCACTGGATGCAGATGGTACGGCATGGAGGAGTTCCCGCATTCGATTGGGGAACCAAAGAGAACAAGAAGAAGTACGGACAGTCGACTCCGCCCGAGTACGACTTCTCAGCCATCAAGGGAACCAAGATTCATCTGTACTGGAGTGACGACGACTGGCTGGGAGACCCGACTGACATCAACGACTTCTTGCTCAAGAACTTGAACCCAGCCGTCATTGCTGAGAATAAAAATTTGAAGAGTTTCAACCACCTGGACTTTTCTTGGGGATTGAGTGCAACTCCGGACATATACATACCGGCAATAAAGACTTGCACCGACGACTATTTGGGACAATAGACGATGACGACATCTGTCAATAAAATATTTTACTTCCTGAATGATTTGTTCCAGTTCTTTTCCTCAACTCTTTCTTTTCGAGTGACGACCATTTGATAAATCTCTAAATCTTTTGATCGTTCTTAAAACCGAGGGTGTCGGGCATCGTCTAAGTAGTTTATATGGCGAAGAGTCCTGACTCATTTCACTACGTTTCGTTTCCGACGATGAGTCAACTTCCGATACGTTTGATATTCATTGAAGAGAGGCGAGATCAAGACTCAGTGATAACACATAGAGGAACACGTTACAGGTAATGAGCACGCAGAGAAAAGAGGAGACGGAAGGATACGGAGGAAAGAGAGAAGGGGGAGAAAGAAGCACTGGGAGTACCTGTATGCACAAGGAAAAGTAAGGAATACGGGTGGATTACTGACGGGGTGAGTAACTATAACAGAACGTAGAACTAGAGAGGGACTGACAACCTGGCATTGGTGACAGACACTTTCTTGCAGATCGAAGTGTTGCACGAGTTGGTGGCGACCTTCTGGTAGTCGCCCCTGTTGTCCCTCGCCGCTTTTCTCTCCGTACTCGCAGGAATTATTATCTCCGATTTGGAGCTTTTGGCACTTCTGGCAGAACTCTTCGATGCTCTAGATGCTTTGGATCCTTTGGAGGAACGATCCGATCGATTATCGATTGACACGTTATGACGACTCCTCATCGACATTCTCTCCTCTTCTATCCAGTACATGAAGTCGGCACGCAACTTCTTGGTATCAGAATGAGCCAGGCAGGTGACTATCGCCCAGATGGCATAGGCGATAAGGAATCCGACACTGACGTACATGTTTCGCAGCTGCAGTTTCGTAGTTTCCTTCTCGGTTATCGAGCCGAGAGTGTTCAGTCTCCAGTACATGAAGAGAGAAAAAAGAACGAAGAGGAGCAGGAAGATCTGAAAATTGTCGAGTTAGATGAATAATCTTTATTTGTGTTTTGAAATTCTAAGCTGAAAAATTGATTCGAAAACTTACTGAGCTAGTGATAATGTCGATGATGAGCGGTTTCATGAACTTTGCACGACACGAGTAGATTCCGTACAGCGAGAGACAGGTGAACATCACGTGAAGAAGGGTGATCAGGATGACTGCAAAAACGAGAGATTTCCTCCTTTATTTTACACTGTCATTAGCATATTCAGTCAGTCAGAGTGGTCCCGAGGGTGTGGGAATCTTCGAACTCACCGCATCCGTAGACATAGGCTTTTATCCGATGGTCGCTGGATTTGAGATGATGGACGAGTACGTCTATGGCTGCGAATCGGAGATGGTCAGGTAGTTTTGTGTTGAAGAACGCCTCCACTTGAGCGATAACGTTCACGATCATTGTGGGGTTGATGAAAGTGAAGAGCACTGCGAAGAATGCCGACAAAATGCGCATCTCACTTCATAATTGACAATGCGGAGCTGGAAGATGCACGGTTTATATAAGGAAGTGAGAGAGGAAAGGAAGGGGAGGAAGAGAACGAGAGGAAACCTTTGATGGCATTTCATATGCCATCGTCACGTTGTGTTTGTTTGTGTTTTCGGGATGAGAAGGAGGAGGAGGAGCCTGTCTTTACGCAAAAGGTTGGCGTCGAAAACCAAAGAGAAGAGCAGCTTTCGCGCCGTGGTTCTTTGGGCGGATGGGGCGGAGCGTGGAGAGCTTGGACGACGACGACCGCGGCGGATTATAATCAAATCTTCGTGTCCACTACGAAGTGCGTCATAAAACGGCATCGAGGCTTAAGGCCATATTAGACACCTCCAAAACTCGGCAGGCGAGATCTGTTTTGCAGGAAAAGTCACCAGGACACGCAGATGTTGAGCTGAACCATTGTCAGCACACAGAAGATGTTCTTTCAGATGAGTCAGTCACTTTGGCATGTTTCCGAAAAATAAAGGAATTGCTTGACTCAAAGATTGATCCGTCTATGAATTAATTGACTAGCCGAGTCTTTTATTGTCAGTAATGTTGTTTCTTTTAGCATAGCCGTTCACAATTAACTTCACAACTCTTCAGTGAAATCAGGTCAAAACAGAACATTCAAAAGTGCTGGACACGTGGACTCAACACCTCGAATCTCGACGGATCACACCGCAAACAAACAACTAATCCGTCGTCAGTCGCTGCTCTGGCGCTTCCTCCCTCTTGATATGATAACTTTTCGGATGACGAACTTTTGAGGGCATGTGTGAATGAGAGGGCGAACAAGAGAAGCCGTGACGCGCAACACATTCTAAATGTCGACTGGACCGCGCGATACGTGAGAATGTGACAGAACGCACGTGACTGTTGTAAACAAAATTTAATGAGCATGCGAGAGAAGACAAACGGGCGGTGATATGATCCGATGATACAGATTAAGTGAGGATGCGGGCGGAGGAAACAAACATTCTAGAAGCGAACACCGCTTTGAAATGTTGAACTATTTCAATAAGTTTGTAGAGGGAGGTCGGAAACGAACGGATTATAGATGACATTTGGAAGACGTTTAATGATCATCCATTTGATGTTTGGATGGATTTGCAAAGTGTATCGAGATGATTAGTAACCAGGGAGATCTCCAGAAACTAAACAGAAGTTCTTCTAGGGCTGCATCCTACTAATTCTACCTAAAAATTAGAACTCTCGTTCTGTTCTTGGTTCCCCTAAGAGCAAAGCAACAAGAAAATGAGCATCTGCTCGTATCACTAAGATCTTCGGATGCAAAACAGAACTGAAAATAGCTCATCGGCCGGATGGTTCGAGTCTTCTCAGAAGAGAAACCATCGACTCTTTCAGGAAATGACGTTTATCTCGGAGCATAGGCAGTGAATGTGACACTTTTCACAACTCTCTGCACTATTTCCGACCGATTATTCCCTTTTCCCGACTCTTTTTTATTTTATGCCAACTGAAAAACTACATGGGAAATGAGAAAAATAGATGGATTGGCGCACGAAAAAGTAAAGAAGCGTTTGTGGCGGGAAATAGGCAGTGGACGGACGGATAATCGGAAGACAGGGATATACTGGCCGACGGAGAAGAGGGAGGATGAGAAGAAGCGGAGTTGGCTGATGATAGATGAGGTGCGAGTGTTTAATATGTACTCTTGGATGAAAGGAAAGCGAGATTCTCAATTTGCACATGGCTTAATGAGCTGAAACTTTGTGCTCTCATTCGGAAGGTGAGGAGGCCAAATGAAGATGGGAATGAGGAGCGACTAAAAGAAACGAGCAGGAGAAGATGAAGAAGAAGATGGAAGAGAGGAGGCGACGGATTATGCAAAATCTGAAAATCTGAGTGGAAAGAGCGGGAGAGAGACAGCAGTATAGCCGGTGAAAGCCTCCCATCGAGAATATTTTCGATGGATTGGGGCAGCGAATAATCTCTCCTCGCAAAGACACTCTCGGACGGCTTCTTCTTGTCTCATTTGGAACACCTGCACGGCTCAAAAATAGACACAATTAACGCGCATTGGATGCGTAGATGTGTCGAGAGTGCAAGAGGGAACGGGAAGACAAATCCAGAGTAGTAAAACAAACGGAAACCGTTGAAATACACGGATACAATACTTTTCGAAATGTGAATGGCTCTTGTTCCTCTTTAGACCATGACCTCCGGAGATTGAGAAAGCTTCTCAAGCTGACAATGAGTTCGTTGTTTGTGTTATTATCAAAAAGCATCCAACAGCAGCAGTATCATCGTTCCTGCAATAGCCACGATGGCTCCTGTCCAATTATTTAGCTAATTTCCTCTTAATTGGAATGGTTAATTCCATGTTTCCCGAGTACATATGAACGTACCCGAATGCCAAAGATTGCTGTCTGCTACTGGTTCCCTCCCACCAACTAGCACTTGATCTGTGAATTCAACTCATTTTTCCTTTCCCAACAGCTTGACAAATTGGTTGTTGATGCCGTGTCAGCTGCCTGGCGACTCACTATCAAATCAGAAACTAAACATAGTTATGAATGCCTTCAAATTGCTTTATTCTTTCCCCGCGCCCCGGCTATAGTTGTCAGTGTCCATTCCATTTGTCGGAATGTCAGTGTACGGCTTCCAGCCAATTGACAATCTCCCCGAGTACGTATTCTTCGAATATTCATTCAACTTCTTCTCCGTATTTGCTGTTATCACCGCAATCTACAGTATTTTCTCGTTTCTCATAACTCTCAAAATGATTGTTTTCTACTTCAAAAACCGTCACTCGGATGCTTTGAAAAACAGTTTGCGACCAGATGTTTTCCGAGTTTTTCTGTTCATGCAACTCTGGAACTCGTTCCACGTCCTCCTCGATTTCCTCGTCGTCCGCATTCCTCTCACCTCCGTTTTCACATCGTACTGTGCCTCTTCCAAGCCAGTTTACTTTCTCAAAACGCTTTCTCTGCTCTTCACTGGCTGCGTGTACTCTTCCCACTTACTGACACTGATGTTCTGCATCCAAAGAGTGGCACTTCTGTATGCAGCAGAGCACCAGAAAGATGTGAGTCTCTTCTCGTCGTCCCTTTGTCACTGTCCCCTTTCCAGATCATCTCCCGAATCTTCGACATCTTGTGTCCCCTCCTCATCATCCTCGGCCAACTTCTTGGTCTCCCCCATTTCTTCGCCCTCAATTCGTGTTTCCAGATGGCCGAGCCTTTTCCATTCGGCTCAGTCGTCATCACATCGTCAAATAGCGGTACTGGTATGGTGAGTAACTGATGTTTGAAGCAGATCAATAAGATGATCATTCACAGCCAACCTACGCAATCATCTACGTAATTTGCACACAAATCATAATTATACTCATTGTCCTCGCCACATTTCTGATGTTTGCGAAACTGAATCAGAAGAGGAGACTGTAAGCGGGAACAATTTATCATTGTTCATTTTTCGCGTTTCCAGTAGCTCCGAACTGCATACCAAATACAACTCGAAGGCCGAGAAGACACTGACAGGCACCATGATTCTGATACTTCTGCCTATCGTGATGCCTGAAATTCTCTCGATCGCCGACATCTTCGACTACAAATACTATTCTTATCTCTTCATCCTCCGCCCGATTTGTCTCGATGCTCGTGCTCATTTTGTTACTTGTTACTTCTACTTCACTCATCCGATATTCAAACAGAAATCTGTTGCAGACAACTCAGCAAATTTTTGGCGAAGAATCGGCGAATACGCGGAGGGTCCGCGAAGCATCGGCGAACGCGCGGTGGTTTGCGAGCAATCGGCGAGCACGCGGATATGTTCGCCAAAGATCGGCGAACGCGCAGCTAATTCGCTAATATCGCGCGGTCTCGGGGGCGAGGCGACCGGCCGCGAACAATCGGCGAACTCGCGGCTTTACGGTAACTCGCGTACAATGCCCAAGACTTTACGCGAAATCGCACGCAGAATGACTTTCGGAATATTTTCGCATTTCTTTTGCTTTTGTTTATTTTTTCACGTATCAATCAATATTTTCCACATGTTTTCCGACTCTTAAATTCTTATGTCGACTGTTCCTTTTTTTACTTCAATTTTCTCAAAAATTCGGTCGAAATTGCGTTCAAATACGTTTTTCAGGCAGAGAGTCACAGCGACGGAAAGTATGGCCGCAACGCAAAGGAAAGGATTTGAAGTGTTTGATTGAAAGGTAATTAAATTTCGCATGAATTGAAAAAAATGTATTTTTCAGATTTCTTTTGTTCGCGATGTCGACAAAAAGCCGGTTCAGTTAGCGGCATTGGACTTCCATGCGGTTTACGAGAGATCTTGATGTGAGTTTCAAATTAAAAATTCAAATTTATG
>LR567015.1:0-11610 GCA_900536345.3 Caenorhabditis sp. 39 LS-2015 | reverse complement strand
CCCCGGGAGCATAGTTCAAAGGAACAACAACAACAACAACAACATCTGCTAATCCGTCTCGATCGTCTATTCGTTTGTTTTTTTGAGGGACCAATTCGTTCCAAGGGACCAATTTTTTGCCTTATCGTGAATACGTCATAACTTCCAGACTTCCGGACAGAATAAGCGAATTATTATATAAGAATGCTAAGAATGATGGTTTCAGAGATATAAGACAAAAATAAAGCATAACACGACATTTCCAAATGAACCTCAACCACTCTCCCGTTTCCTGATCTTGAATACGTCATAACTTCCTTGAATCTGAAAACTTTGAGCTAGAATTTTGTCAATAAACTCTTGAAAATGTCTCCTTGACACTGTGCAAAATTGAAAAACTTTTAAATGTTCAAAAAAATTTGAAAAAACTGAAAATTTTGAAAATTCACCTTGCAATACAAGATTTCGAAAGTGTACGGCGGACGCTCAGAAAACAAACACGCAACAATTTTTCCTACAACGGAAATGGAAATAGGGAAATGGTATTCACGCGGAACTCGAAAATATCCAGAAAACAGACACGCCAGCCTGATGCGGCAAAGCCGCACGGTCACAGAGATCCGAGTGTTCAAATACGAACAAAATCTTCGGGGAATTTGCAGATTTCATTAACAAATTTGTTGCAGCTTCGAAATAGTGTCCGTTCAAGAACTGTTTTTGAAACTGGAACCACGTCATCTAGATCTAGCCCTAGTGTTTCACTATAACTTCATATGGTTCAGTTTCAAAACCCCTACATATCAATACCATAATCACCATTATCAAATCGCCCTCCCCTTGCCCCCAAAACCTTCCCAAAACCTCCCTCCAATCTACCAAAACAATGTTTATAAACAAACATGCTCCTCCACCGAAAATTCCCAGGCAACACCAACTAATCCCATCGAAAAATGGTCCCGGAGGCGATGAAAAATGGAAATTCTCTCTCTTCTGCTGCTGCCTGCTGACGACACAAATGCCTTTTCGCTGTCTTCTTCTTCTTTTTCTTTTTCTTTTTCTGTGCTTCATCATAATTATTTCGCCTTGTGGCATTGCATTGGGATACATTTTCCATCAATTTTTTATTGGCACTTTGAGTTTTTTTTCCCTTCTTACTCATTTCATTTCCTGGTGTCTTTTGGCATCTATCACGCAATGCCTTATTCTTTCTTTATTTTCCAGTTCGTTTTTCGAGAATTACTGACAATTCTTGTGAATTCTTAATAACAACGTGTTTCTTCAATACCTTATTTTTCCCTAAACTTTCGGTTTTCCGCGCGCTTGTCATTGCCCTCTGCCCCTACCGCTTTCGTTGTTCGTGTGGCTTAGCCGGTTACGCGTTTTGCTTTTGCCCGCAGGACCCAAGTTCGAACCCCCGCCTCTTCAATTTCTTTTTTTCCTTACACTTTTGTTATTTTCCCATTTTATTTCCGTCAGTTATGTGTATAACATAACTTCCGTTCATAGTAACATCCTAGTTACGTACATCTCCCAGGGCGACCGGTTCTGTCTGTCTGAATGCATCCCATCCCATAGGAGCGTCTACTAGTTAGTGTTATTGTTCGAGTCTTGCTCTCGATGATTTGATTTGCCATTGACATGTAGATACTCCTGTTCTTCCTTTTTATGGATTTTAAAGCTATTTTTATCAAAACGAAGGGAAAAAATGACTTTTTAAGCTTCAAAAATTCCCAAAACTGTAAATTTTCAATTTTTTACCAAAAACTGGTATTAAATTTGTTTTTTAATTTCATATTTTACTCTACTGTTTCCAAAATTGTTTTTCAATTCATAATTTGTTTTTTAAACAGTTACACGATCCATAACAGACCTTGTGAGATAAATATGTACTAATTCTGCACTAGGCAACATACCTTTTGACATTTATCTCCTTAACCGTGAAAGCTATCAAAAAACTGTAAAACTAGATAGTTGTAGCCCTTGAAACGCTGCGTATTTTTGTAATTGACCGTTTTTTGATATCTCTTACGATTCGTGAGATATATATAAAAATATGAGCGCACTTTTAATAATGGTATCCAATCAACATTGAAGGCACAGTGAGCACATAACAAAAGGGTAAAAAAGGTTTTTTTTCATTATTTTCATTTCTAGTGAGCATCTGCTATCACTGTTTCAAAAATATGGTGAAACTCTTGTGAAAAAATCAAAAAACTGATTCGTATCATGAACATTTTCGAAAATCGACTGTCTCTTCTTTTCTGGAATACATTTCGTGGCGAGACCTCTTTTTTAGCTGCGCCCACTTCTCCAGACTAACTGCAAGAAACATTTTTTCGAAGACAAAATCAAACCACAACGGAACATTGAGAAATTTGAATTCTCTTCCATTTTATGTGCTTTTGAAACTGTAGTGTACATAAAGTTGAAAAACTGAGAAAGTCAGCTAAATAAAAATGAACCAACAAACTTTGTAAACAGATCCAAATGTCGACTCCGTAATACTGTCAGGCAAGTGTTTTTGATAATAAGCAACACACGAAACAGTACGGATACATAAATACACACAATAACCCGAAAGTGACCTGGATCGCTCATTTGCACAACTGGCTGTGAAGGTATGCGGGTATATCAGCGTCTATCTCACTAACGGTAGAAGATATTAAAAAATGTTTAACTACAAAAATACGTGAAATTTTAAGGGCTAAAATTTGATAGTTGACCACTTTTTGATATCTTTCATCGTTATGGAGATACAAAGCAAAATACAAAAACGTCCTTTAGCTCTTGATGCACCATGTAACATTTCTACTATCTGTACCTCTGCAACCCTGATAGATCTTGAAAAACAGTCAACTACAAAACTACGTGAAATTTCAAGGGCTACAAGTCGCCAATTGAGAGTTTTTCGATATCTCCCATGGCTACAGAGATACACACCAATCCCCTATGACATATCTGGGTATAGCCATCAAAAGTCCCATAAACCACGAATCACCTGGTTCACGACGCGAGAAATTGCTCCCCCATTGGCCCCGCCCATAAGAAATCCCATAAAGCTGCACTCACTCCTGAATTTGACATTTTCTCCACTTCTCCACCCATGAATTCCTCCCCCCCAGATTTTTTGCTTCATTGGTTTATTTTTCAATTTTTCTCAATTTTTTCATTTTTTTTCACTTCCGGTTCGAACAAACTCAAAGTCCTTCAAGTGCCGAGTGCCAACTGGCAGAGTCGTTTTTTATTTTTATTTTATTTTTTAAATGAGAAAAACTGTCGTTCACTAATAAAAGTGAGAACATGAAGAGTAGACGATAAAAACAAAAAACAAAAAAAATAAATAAAAAATAAAATAAAAATGAAAAGTGAGAGATAATAAAATTTAGTGGGACACGGATAGGCGGGGGGGAGTTCGCTCGTCGACTTACTCACTAGTATACTCATTTTTTCTTTTTTTTGGAGGTTTTTTTAGGATTTTTTAGAGGATTTTTTTTCAAATATTTGAAGTTAATTTGAAGAGAGTTCATTGTCAGAAGTCACATCAAAAAATAGGGATTTTTTCAAAAAATTTTAATTTTTTTCCAATTTTTGAATTTCATTTTTTTTCCATGTTTCATTGTGTCTGTTTGAGTTTGTAGGTTGTTCTAAAACTATTGCATCCCTTCTTCGTTGTTTCCAAACTGCGTCTTAAACTCCGACGGTCAAACGGGCCCGGCGAGACCACACGTGAGAACGTGTGAGAGAGTGAGAGGGCTTGAGGAGACGCAGACATGCAGAGACACCGATCGCCAGCGAGAGGTTATTTTCTACAGTTGTGGCCGGACAGAAATCTTTTATTATTACTGTTTTCGAGCAAAATTAGCTACTTGGCCTAGAAAACGCATGCCGCGACGCGACACGCAACGCGCGAATCTTGCAGCGATTACAGTGAAATGTTTCACCAAGTCGTTATTTGCCTTTAAACAACAGTCATATTAACACATAGAGCAATTTGGTTAAAAGTAATAATTGTAATTGAAACGGGCAAAATATCAATTTTGCAGTTTGATCTACACTTCCAGTTTAAAGAGAGAAAGTTGAACAGAACAATAATAGCGTAGCCTCGAATTTCTTATAAACTTAAATAACCCGTTTCCTATCATTTTTTACACTTTTCCCCAGTTTTAAATTGATTCATCTTTCTACCTATCTACTTTTCGATATTTTTGCTATTTCATGGAATCTTATAAACTAGCACCCCGACGTTTCACAAATTGTTAGCTCTTTTTCAGAATGCTTGCCAAAATGTCATAATCTCTACTTTCTGAGTTTTGAAACTTTACATTTGCAAAACGTTGACCAAACTGAAAATTTATCATTTTCGAAAGAATATAAGAGTTATTCAAAACAGCAAATAACTTCTGAATAGACAGATCCCGTTTATTCATTGCGACATCGGAAAACCTCTGATTACTGATGAATCCCAAAAGTTACCACGTTATAAAGGTTTTGAAACAAAACATTCTTGATTTCAAAACTTTTAAAAATTTCTGGTACACAATTTCCACTTGTAAAGTTTGACATATTGAAAAGGTAATTCGTTTCACATAATTTTAGAAAGTCACCAAAAACCGAAATTTTTCCGATTCAATTCTAGTGTTTCAAGTCGATTCGGCAAACTGAATAATTCAGTCGACTTGAGACACTCGTAAACGCTGCCCACAAAGGTACCATATCACTTTTTTTTATATTTTCGTTTCACTTTTTGTTCTTCTCAAATCTACTTTTCGATTTATCATTGATAATTACAGGAAATAATGAGTGCGGTGAACAGGTGGAAACATAAGTTCCCGACGTTTCGCAACTGTGACGTTTCCCAACGTTTTAGCAAAATTTGCCGAAAAATCGATGATTTTAAAATTGCGTTTTGATCGCAATTGCGTTTTGATTGTGAGTTTCGAAACGTTACAGTTGCCATATGTCGGGTGGTGAAACTTGAAAATCTAAAACCGCTTGGAAGACAAAACTCATTGAAAAAACACTTTTTCAAAAAATATAACCATTTTTTGAAACAGTAATAACCCGCCCAATATCATTTTTTTTCATTTTTCCCCCGTTTCACAGTCGCTATATTCATCCATTTTCCTACGCAGTACTCGTTTAGCTTCTTGTTCTGTTACGTTTCAATTCCAGATGTCTTCGGAGCCTCGACACACCTACCTGTATGTGAACCCGAACAACGAAGCGATTCGGCTGTTGGATATCGGTTAGTTCTCGCTTTTTTTTTTAAATTTTTTTTTGATGGGTACAAAAAGCGAATGAAAATTACCAACAATCAAGCTGATTCTGAAGATTCAAACTGAAGCTAATTGTGAATCAGAAAAAAAGATTTTTTTTTTTAAGTCAGCGCTCAAAACCAAAACCTATTACTGTTCTCTGACGATGCGCCCCCGATGGCAGAGTTTCTGCTGTCCGGAAACTCTTCCATCTCCCGTGGGTCTCGCCACGAACAGTCTGCCCAAAAAAAAGCACGAGTTTCCAACTAGAACCCTTTTCCCGAGAGCAGCTCGCACGTCCACGCGCGCGGCCGCCGGCCGATCTTATGCAGCGCTGTGTACCGACAAAAATCGGGACGGCGATGGAGCCTATGCTGTGAGTTGAGCGGCGGCGGCCGACCTGGTGGGAGCGAGCGGTTGCCGCCGCGCAGTGCATTGTATAGGCGCCATCGCGATCCCGGTTTTTGTCGGTACACAGCGCTGCATTAGATCGGTCGGCGCCCGCGCGCATGCACGTGCGAGCTGTCCTCGCAAAAAGCGTTCGAGTTGGAAACTCGTGCTTTTTTTTGGGCAGACTGTTCGTGGCGAGACCCACGGGAGATGGAAGAGTTTCCGGCCAGCAGAAACTCTGCCATCGAGGGCGCATCGTCAGAGAACAGTAATATATGCCTAGTAGCCAGTAGAGTAGCCAAAATCAATGGTTTTAAATTTCTTTATCGAAACTATAATACATATGATGGATCAAACCATACAAATGAAAAAAAAACCATCAGAGTTCAAAAATCAATATACCTTGTCATTGAAACAATAATCCAATGGTTCACAATTCAGTTCTGTGCAAGTATGCGTGCATTTTAACCTATATCTTTGAAACCGTAAGAGATATTGAAAAACGGTACGGTCAACTACAAAAGTACGCAAAATATCAGGGCCTAACCTATATCTATGTACCTGCCAATTTACTCCCTCCTGCCTCCTTCGATTCCCCTCAACTCCTTTTTTCCTTCCTTTTCGCCGTCCGTTTTCCCCTTCGTCGTCAATTTTTTGTTCTTCTCCTTCCCCTTCTCCTGCTCCTTGTTCTTCTTCTTCTTCTTCCTCTCCATCTTCATGTTTTCCTCGGATTTTACTACTCCTTTTGAAAAGGAAGAGCAATTGTGCCGCCCGTCCCCCTTGCGTTTTTTGTTCTTTTCACTTATGTTTTTTCTCTCTGTTTTACTCGGATTCTCCATTTTTCATTCTCCATTTCCCATTTCATTTCTTCTCCATTTTCTTGGAATTTTTGAATTTTTGAATAGATAGATAAATAGTCATCTTCTTCTCTTTCGGACTGTTTCAACATTCTTATAATCAGAACGATTTTCTTGTGTTTCAAGTGATGTGTTTTTTATCAATGTTGGAGATTGAGTTCATTCAACTGAATTTTAGCTTTTTTGCAAAGATACAGTATCAGGCTTGGTCGATTTTTTGTTTCCGATACAAATTTTCAATTTTTTTAAATAGCTCGTACCGTTTCAGAGATACGCAAAAAAGTATATGCAGTCGGTTTTTCATTATTCATTGAACTATTATCCTTTAAAGCAAGCAAACCCTATTTTCAAAAATATTTTCACTTTTAAAACTTCCCAATATACTTGCCGTTGTTCTTTTGTTATTCCGTTCTCCAAAAGTCCATCTCATTCCCGCTTTCCTACTTCTCAGAATCGTATAGCTGTTGTTCAATAAATGGCAAAACATATCCGTCACATGTTTTTTGATTAAAAACTATAATAATTGGAAAAATGGGCAATTCTAGCTGTTAGAATGGGCAGATTGGGTATTCAATATCCGCTTGTTTCTTATCGTATCGCCCGTTTTTTTCATGTATTTTACATATATGTATATTGACTGCACCGAGTCAAATTGGACAGTGAGATAGGTTTTGTGAAACTGAAACATTTTCAAAAATTTTTTTTTTGAAAATTTATTTTACTGTTTCGTATATGGAATATGAGAGGGCATTCTGAATATCTTGATTACGATCTTATTCTAGCAAAAATTTTTCTCAAGACAAACGTCGCTTTTGGGAAGGCACATTGCATTTGGGAAGGCACATTCCACCCATAATTAAGGCATATCTTGTCTTGAAATAGTGGGTATCTGTTACTGACACAATTACTGAGACAGCACAGCCGAACACAGACCAAAATGAACAGTTGAAACGGGGAAAAATGTACATTTTTCTTAGTTTTTACCAGTTTTTTCAAATTGTATTTCTGTTCCGTTTCAAGAATGTTATTTCTGTTAGAGTTATAGTAATGGGAAGTTCGGTTTGGTTCGCCTCATTGTTAAACCCAAAAACCTTCTTAAATGGTACTAACGTCGCTCCTAGGCTGATTGTGATACCAACCAAATAGAAAGCATTGTGAAAGCACATTTCACACATAATCGAGGCACAACTTGAAATATTGGTCGCAGCTACTAACAATAACAATAACACTTACAAATCAAGTCTCTGATCCAATTGGGAGACCAAAAAGAACGGTTGAAACGGGAAAAAAGTAAATTTTATTGTTAGTTCACTTCACGTTTTTTTCACATCTTTTTCTTCCATTCCAAGAGTTTTGATTCTAATACAGTGACGATAATATGAAGTTAATCAGCGTTCTTATAACTAAACGGCACCGTAGATGTCTGCTTTCGTGACGAGAATGTTTCCACATTTTATGTTTTAAAATTGCGTAATAAATACAAGAATATTCTAGTCCTAGCATTGCTGAAGTCATTTTTAGGTTGATAAGTAGCTAGGGTGGAACTGGGGTTCTTTTTCAATTGGTGTTCCCCAGGGGGTAATTATGACTAGTACCCAAATCAACACAATATTGTCAACCCAAGTAGAACCGATTGAAAGTTTTTGTGAAACAGGAAAAGAAAACATGGGAAATTCTCCTTCCATCCCTTTTGATGGAATGAAAACTATAGATTCTTCGGTTTTCTTGACCAGACCAATATACGGTTGTAACGTATTACAAACCAATGAAAGGAAGATCAAATTTCCTTGAAACATGGAAAAATATCAATTCTGATCAGTTTTTGATGAATTTTTTGTTCTTCTCCTTCCCCTTCTCCTGCTCCTTCTCCTTGTTCTTCTTCTTCTTCCTCTCCATCTTCATGTTTTCCTCGGATTTTACTACTCCTTTTGAAAAGGAAGAGCAATTGTGCCGCCCGTCCCTACAACAACTAGTACCTACAAGTGTACCAACAACTAGTACCTTCAATTTTTCATTTGTTATCCTTATCAACTTATCACTATCTTTTTGTAGTTTTGGAGGAATCGATTCCAGAAATTTATAATTTTTCCGTTTCAAAACCGTCACAACTAGATCCAAAGGGTGCATGCACAGTTGCTCTTTTCCCAACGGTTTCTAAATGTCGCGATTTCGAAAAGAATGATTTTTTCTGGTTTCGAAGTGACAGGTTTCGAATTATCGCTCCAATTTGTAACAATTCCTCATTGTCAGAAGTACCATATGCACCATGTATCGTTCATCGGTATCCTTTCCTAATCAAAGAAATTCGATTGATGTATTTTCTGTTTCTTAGCCAATAGAAACATTTTGCAACTTT
Source organism: Caenorhabditis sp. 39 LS-2015 (assembly GCA_900536345.3). Classification (NCBI taxonomy): domain Eukaryota; kingdom Metazoa; phylum Nematoda; class Chromadorea; order Rhabditida; family Rhabditidae; genus Caenorhabditis; species Caenorhabditis waitukubuli. Next base: position 2,773 of record LR567015.1, on the reverse strand, counting down.
CATGTTTTCCAATGTTGTACTCTTCAAATGAAAATGGTGCAGTTTTAACACTTTTTGAAAATGAACTGTTCATGTAAGGTTGCGGTAAGGTTGCTAAACGTGTCCGTTATCAGAACCCCCAATCAAGTTTCAAAGTTGTGGTTGCGAAACGTCGGGTTTTGTGGACTTTGTAGCTTTTTTGTAGTGCTGAAGCATCAACTTCTGATCAAAATCGCGAAAAAAGTCAAAAATCCACTTTGTAACATTTTCATGGACACCATCACATCACCAAAAACCCACAGTTTCACCACCATCATTTCATCTACCCCAATTCCAATTCCTATTCTCCATATTTCCAGCAACCCTCCCGTCTCGATTTCTATAAACATTTCCTCCTTCTGCTCCTGCTCCTGCTCCCCCTGCTCCCCACAACCACCGCTTCTAATCCCTGCCGTCCCCCCCCTCCCCTCCCGAATGCCCGTTTTCTCTGTCTTCTGGTCCATTCCCCACCTTTTCAACCCCCCGAAAAACACAGAAACAAAACCGCATTTTGCTGCGTTTTACTGCGATTCGCCTAGTCGTTCTTGGTATTCTAATCGGTGTTTCTGCGAGTGAGTGAGGGAGCGAAGGCGATTCTGAATTCTGAATTCTGAATTCTGAATCGAGTCATCTGAAGACTTGGAAGATATGGAAGTGAGAGTGATAAGATGAACATCATTGACTTGTTATCAGGTGAGCAAAAAATAATTTTTGGAAAAAATTCGATTTTAGAAAATTTACAAAAAAAATCGGTTTCACTAGGTTTTGAAAATTTTCAATTTTTGGCAGATTTAATTTTTTTTTGTTCAGCAGGATTTTAAAAACAAGTAGTAAACTCACACTGATACTAGTGGAAATTCGGAAAAATTGATACCACGACGTTTCGCAACCACGACACTTCGCAACCTTTTGAAAAGTGATAGATTTTGACGAGCTTTGAACTGCATAAACTGTAGGGGTTCTCTGAGGTTGCCGAATGGCGCAGTTGCGAAATGTCTGGGCTGCCAAACTGTATCAAAAATATGTTCTGTTTCTCAAATGTTTACCGCGACGTTTCGCAACCCGGTAATAACGTCGTGGTTGCGAAATGTCGAGGTGTCTAAACTGCATTCAAAATATTTATTGTTTTTCAAAGTTTTACCACAAGGTTTTGCACCCACGACATTTCGCAACCTTGTAAACACTGCTAGATTTCAATGCTATCAAGATAACGCATGTTTGACGTTTTTTGAACTGCGAAATTTCGTGGTTGCAAAACGTCGGGGTAGCCAAACAGTATTGAAAATACTTTCGGTTTCTCATGTTGTTGAGAATACAACTCGTACGTTCCGATTATTTAATTATTTTCGTTTTGAAGTATTGAAAAAAATTATGAAACACGTTTTTCTTCCACCTTCGTGGTCCCTAAATTGCTAAAAAAATTTCAAAAAAACTTCGAATTTATTTTCTTTAATTTTTTTCCAAAAAAACACATTTTTTGTCTGCTCTTCAGACCATATCAAAACAATATAAAAAAGCTTAAGAAAAAAAAAATTTTTATTAGATAATTTCCGGTCAATTTGCCCAGTCAAAACAAGCCGATTCATCATCTTCTGCCGGTTTTTTCCTATGAATTTTTAATTTTTTTTTTCTTCTTTTTTTCGGTTTAATCCATCAAAATGCTTGTCTTTCGAATTATGTGATAGGAAATTGAGAAAAAAATAATTGAAAATTGAAACTAGAAAAAAATCTGGCCCTACATTCAGAGTGGACTGATTTAAGTGTAAGGGTGAAGTTCAGTGAGAAATTATATATTTAGAAAATTTTGAAAAACTAGAAAAAAAATAGAAAAATGTGTGAACTTATCCAAAATAGCCCTATTGAACTTAAAATTGACGAAAAAAAACAAAAAAAATTCAAGAATTTTTTTTTTTCAAAAATTTCGTTTTTCACATTCACACATGACCGAATTTTAGTGGAAATTTTAAAATTTAAAAAATTTAAAAAAAAATTAAAAATGTGTGAACTCATCCAAAACAGATCTCTAAAACTGCATACTGACGGAAAAAATTCCAAAAAAAAAATTTTTTTGAATTGAAAAAAAAGTAAATTTATCTAAAAAGAGCTACTGAACTTACAAACTATGTACTAACGAAAAAAATTCCAACAAAAAAAAATTATTTTTTTTGGAAAATTCGCTTCCCCCAAGAAACTCGAAACCTGCCCTCAAAAGGTGAGTTTCCGGTTCGGTTACTCGGCCCCCGGCTCACTCGAAACCCAAAAAACCCCCCGTCTTTTCGGCCCATTTTTTCGAGCTCCGAGCTCAAAAAACTCGCGGCAAAACAAGGCAATAAATGTATATGTTTGTTCTATTTCTCGCGACGGACGCGGCGAATTTTAATCAAAACTCTCTCTCTCTCTTCCTCCTTTTTCGTTCTTCTTTCAGCTCATTGGAATTGCTTTCCTCTTTTCTCCTTCTTTTTCTTCTTCTTTTGCTCCTTATAAGGAGGAGGAGGAGGAAGAGGAGGATTACTGAAAGGAGAAAAAGACAGAGAGGAAAGGAAGGAAGAGTTTTCTTCGAAGACCTTCTTCCTCTTGTTCTTGATGCTCTTTGAACCTTCCAGTTAACATAAGAATGATCATCAAATTCCTTTTTTCTAAACGTAGTTCTTTGCATACCAGCGTGGCTCCGGCGGCTACCGCCGCCGTTTCCAGCTGGATTCTGCTAGCTGTAGATTTCTTCTAATAAGTAAACCGTTTCATGCACGGACATAGA
>LR567010.1:0-73731 GCA_900536345.3 Caenorhabditis sp. 39 LS-2015 | reverse complement strand
AATCCTCCCATGAGCTGAGCTATCGATAACAAAAAAATCTAAAAAATTCCGTCAAAATTGACGAAAATCGGTCTTTTTCTCAAATTTCCCAAACCCCATTTGGGGTCGAGGTTCGAGAGAATTAAAAAATGAAGTTTGATCAAATCGGGTCATCAAGACTATCAATCGATAGGGAATTTTATGCTGACAAACGTTTATCATTGCAAAAATTCACAGAAATCAATGGTTTTTAAGAAATTCACGAGCAACTGTTCTCAGGTACACTGTAGTCGCATTAAAAAACTTCTAGAATAAATATCTCCAAAACTAAAAAAGATATTCAAAATCTGTTTTCGCCATAAATCCTCCCATGAGCTGAGCTATCGATAACAAAAAAATCTAAAAAATTCCGTCAGAATTGACGAAAATCGGTCTTTTTCTCAAATTTCCCAAACCCCACTTGGGGTCGAGGTTCGAGAGAATTAAAAAATGAAGTTTTATCAAATCGGGTCATCAAGACTATCAATCGATAGGGAATTTTATGCTGACAATGGTTTTTAAGAAATTCGCGAGCAACTGTTCTCGGGAACAGTGAGGCCGCGGAGAAGATCGGAATCACATCACGCCCATGGAAGTCGACAACTCTCGAACCTCACGTGACGCGAGTCACGTCACCAGTAAGCTCTCTTCTTGTCCTTGTCAATGTCATTTTCGATGCCAAGCTCAAGAAGCGAAAAACAGTGAAAAGTGAGTAGCATCTTTTCACTTTCACACCACATGGCCCGCTGACCTACTTGTTTCTTTCCACCGCGCGGTTACCGTCACGATCCTCGCAACGCGACTCTTTTTTTCGGACGCTGCGGTTGAATGGCGAGAAGAAGCGGCGGTGGAAATAGGAAAAATGACGGCTTCTGGTTCCAGTTTTGCGGATGAAAACGCGACGCAATCGGATAAGCAGTCCAAGTATTGCCAAGATGTCTTCTTCTTCTTGCGTTTTTCCATTTTTCTCATCCTAATGTTATTTCTCTTTCCTCTCTAATTCCTTCCTTTTCTTCTACAGATTTTTTCCTTTTTTTCAGTAAAAAAAATGGCCGGTGATATACTTCAAGAAGCGTTCAATGCTACAGTGTCTCGTGATTACGAAAAGTGGGTCATAGAATTGCTTTGAATTATTTACATTGTACACGAAACATCCAAAATTTTGGAAGACGTACCTTTTTTCGAAATGCATAATTTTTTTGAAATATCGAAAAAACCGGAAGCCGCAATTAGGAAAGACTAAGGATGTGGGGGGCTCGATAGCGTTATTATGAGGCATTATTCTATCTTCTTTTTTCAGAGCCGTCTCCGTTATTCGCAACGTCATCGGCAGCTCCAGCCACTCGTTCTCCGTGGACCAACTCGAACTGATCGACCATGTCTATTCCTGCATTCTCAACACTTCCCACTATGATGAGTCGCTGATAGAAGTAAGAAACAAAATTGAGACTGTGATCGGGAGAATTACTACAAAAGTCGCTTTCAGGTGTGCTGGGAATGGATCGATGCAATTGAACGAACTCCTCGAACCGTAGACACGCGAGCCGTCTCGAGTTCCCAACTGAGCATCTACTACGCGTATCACACCATTTGTCGAGTACAAGAGCGTATGCCGAGGAAGCCGACGTATGCGCAAGTCCGGAAGGAGACGTGGTCTCGAATCACCCATAGCTTCAGGTTTGTCTGTGTTTGAACGGTTGGTCTCTGAACTGCTGACTTCAGTTATCTCTGGGCTGCGGCCACTCAGCTGTGGAAGCCCTACGAACTGGATCGGCTGGACATTCTCTGCAGTTGGTCGTATCTCTGCGTCCAGTTTGCCGACGTAGTAACTGATGAAGTTCTGGCAGTGATAGAGGTGAATTGTTTGCGGAGGATCCTAAGAATTTGAATTGAGATATTCAGACATCAAAAGACACTTCGAGAGCAGTGTTGGCAAGTATGATAGTGATTGAGAACAGTCATCAGGCCAATCAACGCCTTCTGACTGTCGAGAGAAACACTAAAGATGCACGGGTTTTGACAGAAAAAATGGGGCGGCGGTTTGCTTGTGGGGTAAGTGTGAGTTTCTCTTCGTCGGATTGGACACAGTAAGTGACCACAAATTCAGGTGCTGGACGTCACCGATGTCGCCCATCGTCAAAATTCGAACCTTGCCGGAAACCCTCCGATCTCTTGCGAGAACACATCCGGTGCCGATTCCCCACCACTAATCAAGAAATGGTGCGGTGGTGCCGGTGCCAGTAGTTCATGAGAATCGAAAAAGAAGAGGGGATAATTTATAATGTATATTCGCTATCTTCGCTTCGCGCCCTCTTGTTCCTTTTTCTGTCGGTCTTTCAACGTCATCGGATAATAAAATGATATCACTTTCGTATTTTTGGTCTGGGTGTGTGTCTTCTAGGTCTTTTTTATGCCTCCCGCCGATCCACGTCTACCCATCCGGACGCACTTTTAAATTCTTGAATTTTGCATGAAACCTGCCACCTTGCATGAGGGGGAAAGAGAAATTTAGAACGTTTGGATTTTTGGAGTTTGAAGACTCGTCCCAATCGAAAGACCAAACATGCCGAAGGTCAGAAAAGAGACTTGGAAACTTCGCATGAAGACCTGAGATCATCACACCTAGGCATTCTTGTTTCAAGAAGGAAGAGGAGGAGAAGGAGGTGGACGAAGGATGTTTCTCTGAAGTCTGCCTCTGTGATCCATCTTTGATCCGTTCAAACCATTCTGGCCATTCCACCCAAGGTCTAATATTTTCCCGCTTCTAATATTTTTACACCCATGTTTTCACTCTCGCTCTCTCGCTCCCCACCCTTTCCTTTATTGCAAATCGGTTTGTAACACAAAAATTTATGGTTTTGTATATATATACACTTCTCGTTTGACCCTGACAAAACTATGATGTCACCCTTCAGATGCCTTCATGAGGCGACTGACTGACCAGATCACGTTCAAAATGTTATTCTTTCACGCCTTCTTCTCCTTCTCCTTTCTCTTCTTCTCCGTCGTCTGTCCGCACCTCACTTACTTTCTACAGTAATCCGCTGAGGTCGGAAAACAGAAGACAAGGTGGACGAGGACGGGGGATGCGTCGGATTAGTGTTTTTTGCAGATGCCTCTCACTGAATTTTGGGTCGGAATCAGTCTTCGTATAACGCCCCGCTCCCGCAGACACTCCTCGACAAATTAGGAAACAAAAAATCACCGGCGGACTTTTGATAACCCATCGGTATCTTTTTAAAAATACCGCCGTCACCGTCAATCTCCGCTGTCACCGTCATCTCTTCTCTGTGTCTTCGTCTTCCCCTTCCATCTCCGTCAGTTGTCTCATTTGGTTGTACATCAAAATATCTGTATTGATACTGTATCATGTTTCCTCTGCCGCTTCTCTGCGCCACTCGCTTGCCCAGAATGTTTCCGTCCCCGCTGGCGACGTCGACCCGAGACGTTGCGTCTTTGTACGTCTTCCCCCATCTTCCCCCATCTTCCCTTTTGACGAAATTGATTTTGTATTTCTCGCCCTCTTCTTCTCTCCCTGTGATTGGGCTATCACTCAATTCTCACATTTCACTTACAGACTCTACTATTATTCTAATAGACGAGAGACGAGATATTAAGAAGGAGCGGTGCTGATTTGGTATACTGTATGACTCGGAGTAAGTCTCTCCTGCACACCATACCAACCCCACTCTAAAAGTACCACTTCAGAATCCACAATCTGCATCGCCAAGAATGGTCCGATGCTGGAGTGTGGCCCCGAGAGTGCTCCATCCACAATGTCGTCTGCAGACAGTTTCACCCGATCGGAAAGGTCGAGGAAAAAGGCGGAGACGGCGGAAGAAGGGATGACTCTCCACGAGATTGTCACCAGCTCATTTGTCGAGCACACGTTGACAGTGGAGCAGATCAAGGATCTCTATCCGGATTCGTACGTATTCTCTGAAGTTGCCGAGCGCAGTGATGGATTGCATTCCGACGAAGCCAGGTGAGCAGTTTTTAGAACAACGTCTCTCAGCTGTCAGAATTCAGAAAACGTCTCAAGGATGGTGGTCTTAATCAGATCGATCCACCGCGGGAAGAAAGTCTATCCAGATTTTTTCTCTCCCAATTTCACTTCAAATTCTGGATTCTACTCATAGGAGCCGCGATTCTGTCAGTAATGACCTATTTTATCCATATGGCTCGTGGCTACAACGAGCCACTCAACATGTACTGCGCACTGATTCTTATTGCCGTTGTCATCTTCATGGGCTTTTTGTCGTACTGGCAACAGTCGAAAGCCAAGAAAGTGAGTCAGATCTAACACTTATCGAATGCTTCATACAGTCACTGTTACAATGTTGACAGGTACTGCAAGAGAACCGTCAAATGATGCCTGCCATGTCGTACGTAATACGAGATTGTGAGGAACAAGAAATCAGAGCGGAGGAAGTTGTCGTCGGCGATCTTGTATACCTCAGGTATGTCGGGAACGAATGCCTCTCCGATCAAATTTCTGATGAAACCAATAATTTTCAGAGCTGGTTACAAAGTTCCAGCTGATATGAGGATCCTTCAATCCAACTGTCTTATGATAGTAAGCAGTGATGTGACAGGACATCGAATACCCCGAGAGTACAAGGTCGAACCAGTCTCGGGGAACATTTCAGTCTTCGATGCATGCAATGTGGCGTTCATGGGATCCTACTGTATCGAGGGCGAAGGAATAGGAATAGTGATCCGAACTGGCAAGTTCACGGTGATGGGAGCACTTGCTAAGCAGCACCACCACATTCCGCCAACAAGCGGCCGTTTACAAACAGAACTACAAAACTTCTCCACGTTCATCACTATCATTGCCATCACCATGGCTACAGCTGTGTTCTTTGTCGGGTGCTTTGTTGCCCGATTCGAGAACATCCTTGACCACTTTATTGTCGGTTTTGTGGTAATCATTGTGGCCAATGTTCCTCAAGGACTACCAGCTACAGTAATGTCGCAGTTGAGAATCATCGCCAGGCGGATGGCTCAGAAAAATATTCTCATCAAAAAACTGGAGTTGATAGGTTAGCTGGAGTTGATTGCTGAATCATCATCAGCCATGATAATTATTTTAGACGAACTTGGTGCAGCAACAGTGATCTGCGCGGACAAATCGGGAACACTGACCATGAACAAGATGGTGGTTACCGATTTGTGGTTCAACTCTCGCCTGGTCACCGGTAATGCTGTCAAACATCCACATCTCCGAGCTATGAAATCGTCGATGAAATGCCCAGAACGTCTAGAAGAACCGCTTCCAGACATCCTGACAGTGATGTCCGTCTGTAACAATGGGCAGTTTGAACATGTCAGGAGATCCATGCGGAGGGTTTCAACTATGCGTGCAATGCAGAAAAGTGCGTCGGAAGCAATGCTGAGTGCCCATATGAAGAAGAAGTTCACGATTGTGTGAGCATTTCTTTAAATTGGAAAACGAGTTCACTCGCATTTTTACAGAGATACCAGAACCGGTCAAGTATCCGAAGCCGGTGGAATAGCCAAAGAACGAGCAAATATATCTCAGAATGCTGCTGGAGACGGAACAAAAGGAGGAAAGCACAGCATCAGGCCAAAGAAGAACGACATCTTCGGTGTTCCTTCTGATGTCGCACTGATTCAGTACGTCGAATTGAGCGCCAGCGTGGAAGGGATCCGTCAGAGATATCAGACAGTGTTTGAAATCCCGTTCAATTCAACTCGCCGATGTCAGATGGTCATTGCAAAGTGCCTGGCTAGCGACTTCCCAGCAACTCCTGAATATGTTGATCCACCAGAGCAAGGCCAATCTCGCTTTGTGATCTTCACAAAAGGCGCTCCAGAAGTGATCCTCGGCAAGTGTTCAAAAGTTCGCGATGGGAAAGATTTACTGGACATCGATGAGAAATACAAAAAGAAGTGTCAAGTGAGTGAGAACTTTTCTGAATGAATTAGAGATTACTGTACTTTAGGCAGCTTGGGAAATGTTGGGAAACGAAGGAAGAAGAGTGATCGCATTTGCGCAGAAAAACTTTAACGCTGATGAGAATACCCGATTCACCGGACAAGAGCACAGCGGGGAGCTTGTGTTTCTCGGAATGGCAGCTATCATGGACCCGCCACGACCTGAGACTGCGGCGGCTATTGAACAGTGCAAAGTGGCGGGAGTTAAAGTATTCATGATCACTGGAGATCATCCGACTACCGCCACTGCAATCGCCAGACAAATCGGTCTCATTGGACCTACTACGAATACCGTAAGTCAGAAAGTTTAATTTTATTTAGAGAAATAAGATTAGCAGCTATTAGAACTTGACTTCCGTAGTATGAATGCATTTGTAGACGCCTTGACTGTTGAGCAATCGCACTCTTCTTGGAAGATACTTGAAGAGCACTGCGTCCAGAATAGAAAGCATTATGATAATGAAGGCGTGAAGCTCAAAAGCAAGCCATTCCGATGGGTACATGGGGACTTCGGTGGCAGACTGTCCAGTCGCAATCCACATTTTGAACCATGATCTTCGGTAGATCTCAATATTGACAAGAACGTAACCCCAGAGAGCTACTTGAGCAAAACTGTGAGCTAGAGTTTGGATCTGAAAAGTGAATTGGAAATCTGTGACTGAAGATCAAATAACCAAAGAGAAAGTATGAAGAATCACTCTAGAGCTCAAATCAAGAACACCAAGTAGGAAAGAAGTAATGATAAGGATGATAGTGAGCCGAAGTGGAGCCACAATATCGGAATACTTTGAAACTGATGATCCGAAAATTTCTTCGGTGGAAAACTAAAAATCTCATCTTATGCGTGTTTTCTAGAGTAATAAATAACTCACTTTGAAACATGTTCTGACATTGATTCGGATAACTTCATTCTCAATATCTACCTTATGCCACTGCGCGATTTGAGTAAAGTTGGTGAAATTCCCAATGATTTCAGTTTCATTTAGAATGTTCTCAGTAGATCTTCCGGTTCTCGTAGATCCTTCTGATTTATCAGTTACACCCTCGGCCAAGTTCTATTAAAGTTATTACAGTATTCCGGGTAAAAAGTCAAGTTGTTAAATACTTACAACGGAAATAGGTTCCGGATTGATTCCGGAAATGGAACTCATCGATTCTTCGCAATTTTTCATGATACTCTGAAAAACAAGAAAATTTCAAGTGTGAGACAATAGACTTACCTCCAGAGTGTGAGGTGCATAGTTGATGCACAGCTGCGAATGCGCCACAAAAATAGTGATCGCCGTCAGAAGAACCACGAAGAATAGGGATCGTAGGATGACAAAAACACGCATTCTTCAAGCGTTTTTGCAAGGAAAAACGAAAATAAATCATTTTTTTCTGAAAAAAGTCCCCTTCCAAAAGTTCACGGGATCAAATTTTCCAGGATGACGTGGAAAAGCCTCGAAATTCGTGGGCCGTGGTAACCGGAGATCAACTGAAGAACTACAAGACTCAAGATTGGAATCAGCTGCTTAAGAATCATAACATCGTGTTTGCAAGGTGAATTCCTACCGTACCTTCCTACAATAACTAGCTCACTCGTAAATTTTAGAACAAATACAGAGCAGAAGCTAGAAATTGTTCAAGAAGTACAACGTCGTGGAGAGACTGTAGCAGTGACCGGTGGTGGCGTGGATGATGCTCCAGCTCTGGCTCGCGCGAATGTTGGAATTGCAATGGGTCAAACTGGAAGTGACATTGCCAAACAGACAGCTGACATTGTACTCTTGGATGACAACTTTGCCTCGATTGTGATGGGAATCGAAGAAGGAAGACTGTTGTTTGACAACTTAAGGTTGAAATACGACCGATATCATAATTAATTTTTCCTATTTTCCAGGTTATCACTCGCCTACACTTTTGCTCATCTCTGGCCGGAAGTATTCCCAATTATGATGTCTTTCATGCTGGGTCTTCCTCATGGTCTCTCACCTCTTCAAGTATTTCCTCCCTCGACACTTCCCTTTCTCATGTTGCATTCTTCAGATCCTATCAGTAGATCTAGCGTCTGAAATGCCACCAGCCATATCATTGGCTTATGAACAACCCGAAAATGATATTATGCACACTCCACCCAGATCTCGAACCGCTAGACTTTTATCAAAAAGTCTACTGGTCTACGCATACATTCTTGCTGGTTTTGGAATAACCATTGGATGCATTGCGGCATATCTCAGTGTTTATTGGTAAATTCTTGTCTACTCCATAGGGTTTCTCATGGACTTTAATTGCAGCTATCACAACATCCCTATCAGTGACATTCTTTTCACCGCAGAACATCATTGGAAGATAGGTGCCCGTAACTTCACGACCAGTCAAGGTCTAACATTCGATGAGCAGCAGCAACTGTTTATCAAGGGACAAGCAGCAGCCGCGTGGCAGATCACTCTTGTTATGTCCCAAGTTTTCCATTTGTACAATTGCACCACTCGTCGCGTTTCTGTATTCCGACATGGTCTCACGAACATTGTAAGCGTATTCGCAGTTATCATAGAGGCGAGTATTTTCATCCGTCAAACTTTTAGAATCGGTAAAATTTCCAGGTCCTGCTCCTTTTCATGTTCGTCTACACACCGGTCTTCCAGTACATAATGGACATCCACACGCCTCCAGCTCATGTTTGGGCTATCGCCCCCATCGTCGGTCTCTACCTACTGGCTTTCAATGAAATGCGAAAGTATTTCATCCGAAATTATCCCAAAAACAAACTTGTCAGATTGATCAAGTGGTGAATGATATATGTATTTAGTTTCTGTTCTTGTATATACTTTTTCTTGATGTTCCTTGTTCACCCGACATCCCGATTCCCATGTTTTACAATACAGGTTGTTTTCTCTCATCGTTCCCTCAAGCATCACATCTTTATCATCAGTCACCGTTCTCAAATAAATGATTATGAAAATTGTGTTTAAACTGCCAAGTTCCACTGATGCAAAAAATAAAAATTTTTGAAGTACTGACTTCTGAGATACCGGGGAGACGGTCAGAATGGAGATGAGAAGACCTTTAAAAATCATATTATCCAAATGGCATAAGCCCTATAAGATCAAACCCACTTTCCGGATCGATGATAAGCATCTCAGAGAAGGGTATCCAAGACCTCAGCTCAGCAGATACTGTCACAAGTTGCGCTACGCGCACTGTTGCCAAACTGCGTGCGCTAGTTGCAAATTTGGGCGGAGCTTGTCCGTTTTCCTATTTTTTCGAATAACGAGGGTTATTTAAACACCTCTTTCCTTCGCAATAATTCGTTTTTTATTGATTTACTGTTCTCATTTTGCTTTTTCTTTCGTATTATATTAAACGTTTCGCTCTTAGATTTACTTTAAATTCGAAATCTATGAAAAATTCTGTCCAAATTTGAAAAAAGCGTTTTTTCAGAAGAACTATGACGGATTGTGAAACTGAAGTTGATTATGGAGATGCTGACAAGTACGTAAACGACGAGTCTATCGAGTTGGCGTGGGCTATGAAAGCTGGAGAACATTCCGAAGTCCACATGAATTTGATCATGCGATGCGACACAAAAATTTTGCGTCTCAACAAGCACCAAGACCAGATTTTAAAAGCGTTTCGGGAAGCGTTCCCTGATTTGGATGTGGAAGAGGTGACACCGAATTCCCTGAAGGATGGTGACGCCAAAGAGAAATGGAGAGTTTTCTGTGAACAGTTCAAAGAGGTTTGTGCTATTATGCGTTCCTGAGATCGTAAGAGTTCAGATTTCAAACGCGGCCGAGTCTCGCCACGATTTCCTTAGTTTTTAGTAAAACTACGGTGGATTCTACCGTAGTTTCACCAAAAAAAGAGAACATCGTGGCGGGACCCGGCCGCGTTTGAAATCTGAACTCTTACGATCTCAGGAACGCATAATACTGTTAAGAGCATCAATAGAAATGTTTTTTTTTCAGATTGTTGATGACTATTCCATGGGCACACTTATGAGAATTCATGCATCGCAGGCTTACAGTCCAGAGAACACGGTGGTAGTCCCAAGAGTACGATTGTCCCTCGATTTTTATTGAGCTAATCTATTTTCTTTTATAGATTATCTACTTTGCGATTGAGATGTCCCGCAATGTCGAGGGAGTTAACGAGAAGAACAAGGCTGCGTACACCGCACACCGTGCTACTCTTCAATCTCTCTGAACTTTCCTTTCCCTGTCAAGTCTATTTTGTTCTACCAGTCTTTTGTGTTTACTTGTTACTGTTTTCTCATGTTTCCATATTTTTCCTCAAATACAATCAGAGTTTGTTATTTTTGCGTGCATTTTCTTTGTCTATCTGAGTAATTTTTCTCTGCCTATCTGAAAATGGAGGTCTTGCTCCTTTTAAAACTCATTTTACAGATGTCACTTTTTGGATCATCTTCTACTACCAGTACGCCGTTGTTTGGAACTGCGAACACTGCCTCAAAGCCGTTGTTCGGAGCTTCTCCAGCTACCGCGGCGGCAGCTCCGAAACCAGGAGGTCTCTTTGGAGCAACTGCAACTACAACTTCTTCAGTTCCCCTGTTTGGAAGTTCCACCACGGCTCCCACGACGACCACTGCTGGAAGTTTATTTGGCAACACCACATTCGCAGCACCAGCCACTGGTGGGCTTTTCGGAGCCAACGCAACTAGTACTTCCGGAGGGCTTCTAGGCGCCACCTCAACTAGCACTGTTGCTGGTTCCCTTTTCGGTTCGAAACCCGCCACTACTACAGCTCCAACGTAAGCTACTAATTTAATAGTTTGCTTTATTGTGAATCATAAAATTTCAGACTTGGCGGTGGATTGTTCGGAGCAACACCAGCTGTTACCACTACCAGTACGTTTGGAACTGCAGCTACAACCGTTGCTACTCCTAGTTGTAAGTTTTTTATTTTATGGAAGTTTTACTTTGTATTCGGTTGCAGTGGGACTTGGCGGTGTGCAACAAGACAAAAGCGTAACAAATGCGTCCGGATCAGTTACGAATTCTCTCAGTGGGGGAGACAAAGACACTACTAAAGAAGCAGAACTTCAAGCTGCCAACTTTATTCGTGAAATGCTGCCGCTGATTGAGGACAAATTGAAAAAGAATCGGGATCTGATGGAAGAAGTAGAAAACATATCGGTCGACAGCGTTCCAATTGATGATATGATCGACAAAACTCGTGGGTGGATAAGTGAAGTTCGGCGGAATGTTCGCAATGCTACTGAAGCATCAACGAATGTGGCTCAACTGGCTTCGCATGATAAGGCTCTTTTGGAAACCGCAAAACGCGTTCAAGATCAAGCGGCGACTGCGAACCAGACAAATCATGCTAACTTCATCAAAAAGTGGGTTTTTCCTTGTATTTTCATAGGCTATTCATCTTTATTTCAGGCATTTGGAAGAGCGAACTAACATCTATGATCTCGAGATGCAGGGTTTGCAAAATCGAGTTAACGAGCTGCGTAACAGATTTGAAAAACTACTCAGGGGAGAACCGTCTTTGACAATGGAAGAACTTGACTCCTACTTCCACAGATGTGATGCAACAGTTTCTAGCGCACAATATTCCATACAAGAAGTAGGCAGAGAAATTGAAGAACTGAAAAATCAGCTGATCGAGCAAGGATACACTCATCTTCGGAAGACGTATCCCGTGTATTCTTCTAATGCTAATTCCTTGTCGATGAACGAAGGAGCTGAGTTTTTCCCATCTCAGTCGAGCCTTGCCGTTATCGGTAGCTCCCTGAGAGCACCGGCTGCTGCACCGGCAGTTGGAGGCTTGGGACTGACCACAGGAACGAGTTTGTTTGGATCTAACACTGGTTTGTGAAACACTCATCTAGGGAAATTTGAAATTCTGATTTTCAGGTGGCTCGTCGCTATTCGGATCATCAACTGCAGCTAAGCCAGCTTTCTCGGGAGGGTCTCTGTTTGGAAACCTTACCAGCACGGCTCCTGCAACTACAACTGCCAATACGACTTCATCTACTTCTCTGTTCGGTGCAAAGCCGAACACCACGTTCGCATCTACTGTCAGCAATAATTCAAGTGGATTGCTGTTTAGCTCCAAGAAATAAGAGCAATGAGAGGGACCGATTAAATATATTTCTGATCTTCAAAACTATATATGGTAAAACTCATGATCATGTTCTTGATCAAATTTAATATGTGTTGTATCGAGCATTTTTATCTCACATTCCTCCTAATCAGAGATTGTTTTGTATCATACTGATTGAAAACCTTGTTTAATTGTTCAACCGACACAAATGAACTTTCATTTCTTTTGAAAGAAACCATCAAAATAGTTTTACATAAAGGGTAATGCACTTAAATTAGATAATTTAACAAAAAACAATTTTCCGTATTTAAATTCACTTCTTTTTCCCTTTCGAAGTGGAGAACGCATCCGTAATAAGCTTCATCCGAGTTTTGTCATTGAAATCAGCGCGGATGCCATCGAAAAGTCTGCAGAAATAGTTTTGTTATATCACTTTTCTCATCTAAAGAAACGAACTTATTGATAACAGAGACGACTGAAGTCTTCAAATCTCCAGGATGCAGCGGGAACTCGGGGTTGGATCCAACCATGAACTCATTCTCTAACTCCTCATAATTCCTGACTGTGATATCACCTCCATTGTCTGGAGATCGTGCAATTGTCAGCTCAGCTCCATCTATGACAGGGAAGACGACAAGCTTCGCAAGCAACATTGCAACATTTGCATCTAGTTTTCCGGGCTCACAGAAGCTTCTGAAAATTTTGAGATGGATGAAGCAAGCCAGACAAATCAGTACCTCGCAATTTTAGTTTTGGTTTGCTTAGCAGTGTCCAGTGGATCGAGCAGGAAATCCGCGCTCGAGCAGCTCATTTTTGAACCATTGCAACCTGGGATAGTGGGAACGGCAAGATGAACAATCGGAGCTTGTCCTAGGAATTCGAGCAGCTTAGCAGAAAGTTGAGCAATGTTTGTGGAATCGCTTCCAACAATGACTACATCTGGCGAGAAAGCCCGCGTGTTCAACGTGTAGAGCAGGGGGACCAGGTTTCCAGACAGAGCAGTTCCTTCACAAATTGTTGTCTCGTCGCGTGTCACCGCAGATGCCATTTTGTAGAAATCAAGCACGTACTCGCTGAAATCAAGCTGAATGGCGGGAGATAAACGTCATTACCTGGAGAAGTATCCTTCGGTGTCTGCAGCAATGCGCACATCGACAAGCGACTCCATATTGAGTTGCTTGATAAGTGAAATGAACATTTCTTTGTAGTAGACAGCTCGGGCATCGATGGCTCCCCAAGATACTTTCTCGTTGTCCAGGTATGCTTCAATATCCGAAACGACGACAGTAGCGGTGATAGGAATCTTAGCATCAGCGAGTTCCTTGATTCTGAGAATCGGGGCGATGAATCCGAGGTGGAACTTTCCCTTTCCATGAACAACGAAGGCAACACGGAGAGGTTTCGATTTAGAAATGGTCGACAAAACAGAGTCGAAATGTTCTCCATTTAAGACCTCATTTCCATTCAGAATCAAATCCTTCCACACTTTCTGGTCATCGTTCAAAGTTGGAGGTGGCTTATCAAAATTAACATCGGAATCTTCAGCTTCAATTTCTGCCATGTGATGGTATCCTTTCTGCTTCGCGTTAGCAACTTCATCGGTATCACATCGTGCACGAACTTTGTCAAGGAGCGTCACCAAAAACTCTCCGAGGTACTTCTTGAGAGCAACCTCGTCCAGCTTATGTTCCAAATAAGCTGCTTTGAGAGAAGCAAAGTCGAAGAATTCTTGATTTGAAATCGTGATGGAGTCAGGCGACACAATCGGAAACAAGACAAAATTGTAGAACGAGAGTACACCGTTATCCGGTTGATCTCTGGAGCAAGCGGCTCCTTCAATCTTAGCCAAAACTTTGGCAGGATCGTCCAGGACGTCGATTTTTGAATCTTCTTCCGAACTACTCATCTTAGTTCCTGTTAGGCCCGGTACCATTGGATTCATCAGATGCCAACGCTTTCCGAGTTTCAGCTTAGGAAGTTGCTCCTCGGCGAGAATGAAGATCTTCCGCTGGTCAACACCGCCAAACTGACCGTCAACTTTTAGGTATTGCTCGTCGAGAGCTTGGAGAAGAGGGTACAGGAGACCAGAGAGAAGTGGTGATTCTACCTGTTTTACGACTTCCGCTCCGGCTTTGAGAGCATCACGCTGAGAAACCTGAGCGCTCAAACGAAGAACGTCATCGGTGTAGGCCCTGAAAATGAAATTAGAAAACTTTTCTTCAATTCAGCTTACCGTGATAACTGATATTCAGTTCCCTTGACAAAATGCAGACGATCGATAGGAACATCCAATGATTGAAGAAGTGCCTTGATAACACATTGATAGTAGATGACACGATTTTCGAGAAGCTCCCATGTGCTCTTCATGTTGTCGAGAAAAGCGTGAAGATCAGCGAAGAGAATCGTCACATTCAGTCCAGCCTGGAGAAAATCCGCGATCTTTCGCATGGGCACCAAGTATCCGACATGTGGTTTGCCGGTTGTGGCGGTTCCCCAGTACAAATGTGGAACCTTCCCCTCAGTCGAGAGCTGCTTCGTCAGCTTGTCAACTCCGAGAGATTCCTGAAATTACCGTTTTGATCAAAGTATTTTTTTCTAATTTACCTGTAAGTTTCTGAGAATCAAATCTCTACGCTTCTGAACTTCCTCAGACAGTTCTTCATTCTTTGGAGCTGTGGTGCTCATTTTTCCAGCGATCTAATTCTGGGATAATTTTTTTTTGCCTTAAAGTTGACCGTGGCCTAGTAGAGATAGTCATCCATGCTTTTCAACACGTTCGAAGAATAAATACACAACTTTTGATTTTTGAAATTTTTTTGAAACTACATAACAAAACAAAAGGAAACAAGTGAACAATTCTAAATCTAATGAAAACAATTAATAATCGGTGACATTGGCGATAGATTATTTCTGGAGCCGATTAATAAAAACACCTTTATCATTGCCAAGATACCCGCCACAATGTTTCTCTAATTTAGCGAAGTCTAGTCCTCGTTGCACTTGGTCAATGGCTAACCTGCAACGGAAGAAATTACTACTTTCAAAAAGCCCAATTGAATCCCACCTGTCCAAACAAAATCCTGCCATCTTCGGTGTAATAGGCTGCAGTAAGATCGAAACAATACGGATGGATTCATAAATCACGTAGAGGATACTATCGAGCTTTCTTGGATCTGTCTCTTTCCACGGCTGACTCAGTTGAAACAGTCTGTTCGCCTCCTTCATAACGACCATTGCCTGCTCGATAACTTTGTAGTAGAACATATCATCGTAGAGTTCGGCGGAGATATCTAAAAAAATATGATTTCAGCGCAATGGGACAACCGTTTACCTTGCAATTCATTCAGCATTATTATCAGCTTGGAAGAATTTTCTCTGACATCCGGACTGAGATCACCAAGTAAAATTTGTGGATATTTCCCAGTTTTGTTGATCTTATCTACCGTACTCCGGTTGAGAAGATTTCCAATATTGTTCACCATATCGCTATTAATAGTCTCTAGGCAGCTACTCCAACTGAAACCTGGAAAGCATATATTTTTCGTGGAATTATGAAGTTTTCGTACTGCAGTCTGCACTCGGATTTCCTTGTTTCAGCAAGAAATAACGAAGTCCTTCGGATGTGAACTTTTGCATCGCTTCACTCGGATTCACGACGTTTCCCAAACTTTTTGACATTTTCACATTATCGACCAGCCAGTGGCCATGTACAAACACCCGTTTTGGAAGTGGGAGCTCGGCAGCCATGAGGAATGCGGGCCAGTAGTACAAGTGGAATCTGTCAACGGCATTATGGAAAAACTATGAGAAAGGTTAGTATTCACTTGGCAATGTCTTTTCCAATGATTTGACAAGTCGGTGGCCAAACGTTTTGCTCATTCGGATACCCTGAGACTGTTAGGTAGTTCACGAGTGCATCGAGCCAAACATAAATCTGGAACAAAGCGAGTTATTTTTCAGTTTTCAATTAAAAAACACCGTTTGTGAATAATCGTTTGGCACAGGAATGCCCCACGACAGTCTACTTCTCGACCGTGAAATTGAGAGATCGTCCTCCATTTCCAAACTGTTCAGGGCCAGTGCTGTGTACTTCGTCGGCCAAACCACTTCCGAGTTTTCGATCCACTTTTTCACCTCTTCACGGAACTGCGACAATCGGAACATGTAATTGTCTTCATCGATCCACTCTACAGGTGTTCCGGTGGTCTTCAGAACCTAAAACACGTATTAGAACTGAATTTGATCACGCAATCTTACAGTCGTTTGTTTTCCGTCCACTGTCCGTGTTTCAACTTCCGATTCGGGAATAAAACACTCATCTGTGATGCTGTAATAACCGGAATACGTGCTTTTGTAGATGTGTCCCCTGTCTTGAAGTTTCGTCTAAAATTCGATTCACAGTGGCTTGTCATTTATCTCACCCAAAATGTTTGAACAGCGACTACATGGGCTGGATCCGTAGTTCTGATGAAATGTGTCGGCGATAAATTTAAAGATTCGAAGAGCCTTGCAAATTTAGATGAAATTTGATCACAAAACTGTTTTGGAGAAGATTTGGCTTTTTGAGATGCTTGATAGATCTGCAAAACACATTACATTTTTCTGTACAAAAAAATAAACAATCAAAATTAAAACTACCTTACTTCCGTGTTCATCTGTTCCAATAGAGAAAAGTGCCCGGGACTCTGGATTCTTCAGCTGATTCCAACGACGAGCAGTGTCGCAGAGTACTGCGGTGTAGGCATGTCCTATGTGGGGTTCTGAAATTTCATCAGATTGCGAAATTCTCAGATTATGTAAGATGACGACCTGCGTTAGCGTAGAAGATAGGAGAAGTGACGAATGTATTTCTGCTTCTAAATAAAAATCTACTAATGCGCATTCTCCAGGGAAGTTTTCTGAAAATTAGAAAATTTTCTCAGTTTTCCAATTTCCGTAGAGCGCGCTTGCATTCGCTCTACCGGAGGAAAACGGAGAAGTGTCAACATCTCGCGCGCGCGCTCTAGACTGAATAAACCGAATTGATCAAACAAATAGTGTGCATTTCAAATAGTACTCAATTCGAGCAAAAGAAAAAAAATTCATTATCAACAACAAAAATAGTGAACGGGTATTAAAATTGTTATAAATCGAGTTCTTTAATTGTTAGTTTGCTAGAGATCGCAAATAAAAGGCCAGCTTCGCCACCTGTGAAAGCTACAGGGCAACGCTGATCAGTATTAGTGTCCACACAGTTCAATGATTCAATTCTTAAATCTCGACAAGATAGTTCAGGACGACCTGGTTCGAAACTTTGATCGAATGAGACCTCTAACCACATCTTGTTGCACACATCATCATGATGCACAACACTCTCCTCCAATGGATCTTTTTCTACCTTGTCAGAAGATGTAGAAGGTGCGGCCTATAAATTGCATTTCAAACCTTATTCAAATCGTTTTCGATTGTTGCTCACCCCTTCTGTCTTGACTTCTTTGAGAATTTCAAGCATAGATTTAGCTTCCGTCATCACCTTCCGTCTTTTCAGCTGCATAACGTTCCGATTTGCAAAAAATGTGTGGTCCCTATGATTGCTGTTCAGAAATCGTCCACTAGCGGACGCTACAAGCCGTCCGTCAATTCCACACGAAACTAATGTTCCATTTGACGGACAAATCGCTGCATCCCATACCATTAGCTGGTGGCTGCATAATATCATATAAGAACATCTACGCGAAAGCTAAAACATACGTGTTGCAAGTGGGTATTAGAACAACCATTCCGACATCATCCATCATTTTCACATATACAATGCTATTCGCATTTGGATACGGGAAAGTAACGTACTCGCTTTGAAACGTGAAAAAACTGTCAACGATTCGCGGATCGGTGTGAACACGGGTACCTGAAAGTTCAAGTTTTCATGGTAACTGAAGAACTAAATAACAAACCTGCAGTTTTCATTGTATTTTCCTCCAGTTTCACTTCCCAATCATGAACATTGATCACTTTCACTAATTTTTCTCGGAAGCTCACGGCTACATGTTCTCCATCCATAAAAGAAACATCAGATGGAGGTGACTGCCAATCGCTTTCGATCCTGACACTTGGCTTCTCCAAAACTTCATCCAAATTCCAAACAACGAGAGCTCCCATAGCTGTTAGACCAACGAGAGTTCTTCCTCCATCTTGAGCACACCACGTAATTTTCAGAATCGGAACACAACTTTCGTCGATCTTGATCTCGACGGTTTCTTCAATGCCTTCTTGTTTTACTATCGCATTCAAAGTGCTTGTTTCATCCTCCTCTTCTTTTGAAGGCAGCGTTAATGTCAGATGAGGCTTGGCCACAACAACTTGAACACCGCTTCCCTCCGGCGAGACGCTTGAAGAATCAATTCTGTATATTAGAACTTCTCCGAGTGTTGTGGAGAAAGCTGCGAATCCAATCAGACTTTCATCAGATGCATTATTCTTTTGTAGCCATGTCATTGACAAAATCGTTCCGCGGTTTGGAAGATGTAGTAAAAACCACAATTCCAGCTCACTGACATCTGTTGTGTCGTTGAGCCGATGTCTCCAGAATTGGACGATACTAGATTCCGACTCAAGTGTAGTTTCGTTGGCGAACGTGCAAACGCAGATCACATCGTCTCCGTTTTCCATCTTGCCAGGAGCCACTTTGATGGAGTTGATGGGTGCTCCGCAAAACGCAACAGTAGCTTTCGAATCTTCGTTTTCGATAACTTTACTCTCTCTTGAATCAACTCTTACGCCCGGAGGAACGTGTTCCTGTATTCCATCGACTTTATGAAGAACAAGACTCACTGACTGCCTTTTAAACAGATTGGAAAGTTGGTCTGTGTCATCAAGAGCATTTGTTTCCCATTCACTTTTTTGGATTCCTGCTAGACGTTCACATAATGCGATTTTCGAAGATATATCTTTCCAGTTCTCGAAAATATTGCTACATTTAGCTTCATAAGCTTGTTGATCTTTAACTGTCACTATTCCATTAAACTCTAAAGAAATATTTTCAGTGACAGTCTTCTAGGGCGACATACCTCTATTAACGGTGGATTTACGGTAACGTATCAACATTGTTCCATCTTTTCTTGGTGTAGCTCGTATTGCGCCACCAACTGTACGACGTCTTTTTGAGTTCCCCGGCGAATCTTCACGTTTTTCCGAGTCCCTGAAATTTACTCCTTACTGTCACAATTTGTTTTTGAAAACAAAACGTACAACAACATGGAGCTATTCAATTTTTGCTCGAAAAGCTTTTTTTCCTGGGTTCTCGCACATTCTTTCAGATGTTCTTCACTTTGAGCGACTTTTGCCTCAAACCCACATCGGTAGCATTTCCAGGGTTGCTCCTGCAATTTATATTAATTCAACAGATTCTTCATTTGTTTTTCACACTTACCGATTTCTCAATTTGACACCTATCAAGATGGTACTGTAGTCCGTATTGGTGCGAATAGTGTCTGCCACAAAGAATACATTCCACGCCGGCACCATCACTCCAATTCAAGGCCTCCCGAATATAGGTACCCTTGGTCTTCTTGTCCAATTGTCGAAATTCAGCAGCTCGGTCCTATATATTAAAGGATTTGTTGTTTTTCGCAAAATCATTAATTTCCATACTTTCCCAAACGAGAAATAAATGGGTTTTAAGCATTTTTCCAAGTGATTAATCAACGCGTTCGCAGTACCGCACTTTGTTGCGCATCCATGCGAGAAGCATGCGTAATTACCATCTACAATTTGATCCAGAACAGCTTTCTGATCTTTTTTGTCTACTTTCAGCCATAATTGTGGATTAGCGCGGTATGAATCTGCTTTCTTGCGAGCTTCTTCTTGGGGCTGAAAATTATTAATTGATCAAGCTATTCTGAACAGAGAACCGACTTCGCATTTCTTTAAGTGTGCCATGAAACCGCTAGACGATGCATAAACTCTCTCGCAATTGAAACACTTGAGTGGTTGATTTTTTCGACCGATCAATGCTTTTGTGATGAATCGAAGTACATCATCGGAAGGAATGCCTTGCAGGAACTCTTCTTTCGTCTGAAATCGAACCCAACAGTTTCTTTTCAATCACTGGAGAAAATCTCACAGTAAATGCTGCAATTTTTTCGGCACACTGTTTCGCGGTTAGCCCATCTTCTGAGAATGAGAACTGGAACACTTCAGCCTCCGCTTCATCTTGATCGTCTTCTATTCTCCCTTGTGGTTTCTCTTCTTTCGGCTCCCTCAATTCTGCGGTTCTTCGTCGTGTTGGTGCCATTCTTAGTGAAAATAATTTTCTTCTGATAATATATTTATTATGCGTTCCCGAAATCGTAAGAGTTGAGATTCAAACGCGGTATCGCGTCCCGCCACGATTTCCTCTTTTTTTCGTAAAACTACGGTAGAATCCACCGTAGTTTTACTAAAAACTAAGGAAATCGTGGCGGGACCCGGCCGCGTTTGAAATCTCAACTCTTACGATCTCAGGAACGCATAATACTGTACCAGTGGTATCAAAAACGGTTAGAACCATAACGTGTGTGAACGAGGTATTATTAAAATAGGGTGTTTCATTCAACAGGATTATAAAATGGCAAGATAACACAAAAAAGCGATAGTTTCTTACTGAATGGCTTTGCAGTTCTATTTTGCGTCAAATTTCAGAATGTGGTGAGCAAAATAAGAGATTAGCATAAGCTAAATCATCAAATAGAACGGAACATTATTACGCGAATGTATCGATCAAGGTCGGAGTATGAAATGAAGCCGGAATGAATAAAAAGAGAACACAAACGAGCGATAACACGAAGAGAGGTGAGAATGAGAAGGTGAAGACGCAGATTAGTGCACGTTGACGTCGGGAGCGAGTCCTTTGATGCGAATATCCGAAAGCACTTTTTCGGGAATGGTGTGCGTTTTGGTTGGCGACTGTAGAGTTTCTCTTTGGTTGGTGAACAAATTGAGTTGCTCCTGAAAATTTCACAAATAACAGTAGTGTTCAATGGAGCGCGTTTGCATTGCGCACTGCTTCTATTGAAGAGAACGTTTCAGAATGGTTTTTTGGAAATATACATTTTTTAACTGATACCTTGTAGTGATGGATTATATCCTGATCAGCAGGACAGCTTTCTATAAACGCTGCCGTGCGGTACGCAGTGAGCACATAATTCCACAAGTGGGTGAAGTTGTGTGGAATATCAAAGTCAAGCAATGAGAGTCCAATAATACGAATATGGTGGAGTCTTGGCATAAGTTCGCAATCGTATTCAGTCATACTGTTTCCAAGCAGATACCGTGTCTTCCGTTCAGAAAGCAACTGAAAATTTTGCTATTTTTAGAAATAAATAACCAACTTTCTGTACCTGATCAATGTTCGAAAGCTGTTCACATACACGATTGTAGTGAACTTTGATCTGAGCTGGGAAATCTTGAACAGTCGATGGAGTTTTCTTCCCTTTGTCGAACTCAACCTTAGCTCTCAGAAAAAGTTTGAAATTCTAAAATTCATCGATTCAACTATCAGTTTCTTGCAAAATTCACTCACTCTGTATAGATTCTCAATTCTTTTCTCAACGGACGGATCTTTCTCAAAAAGAGGAACATTGAATTCTTTGGCCAGATGGAAGATTCTGCCTTCGATCTCTCTGTTGTCAGTGTATGTGACTTCCTTCTCTTCTTCAATCATAATTGGCGGCTGGGCACCAAGAAAATTCTTCTTGAATGCTTCGGAGTTGACGTTCACTGTTTTGACTTCCACTCTAGCAACGCCAATCTCGTAGAGAGCGTACAATTCCATCCAGAACTCTTGACAAAACAGGTCAGCGCCAATGCGTCTGGCGTCGATGCCAGAAGCTTTGACGTATAGCTCGAGAAGAGGTTTAGACAACGGATCCCCATTGGACTGAAGTTGATAAGCGTCAGCCATCTGAAATAAAAAATGAGTGACGGAAAAAATGATGATGAAGATCAATTAGACGCAGAGATAGAAAGGATAACCACATGAACAAGTACTGTTCGGTGTTACCGAATACCGAACAAGGCAACTGCGCGACAAGAGGAGAGAGGTAGAGAAAATTGACAAAAGATACAAACACATACATATAATATAATCATAAAAATGTGTGGGAGCGATGCGAGAGAAAGTCGTCGTGTAATCGGAAACGAATCGCGCAAACGGTTTACGATGCGATTTATTCATAATAGTGTGTGCAGCGCGATGACGACGTCGCCGCCGTCCCCGCAACTGTCATCCTTTAAACTGGAATTTGACCATCACCTTCATCGAAAGTTGTGGAGATCTACAGGATGGCAGTGAAAAGAAAGGAGAAGCGGAAGAGAAGTGCGCCAAAAATAATTTTTGAATTTGAATTCAAGGTCCCGCCACATCTGTGAACACCACTACGCACCAATGCACACAATCATATCTCTGCGTCTCTTTACTGTCAAAACAGTTTTTGCGCGGCGATCTTTCAAAGTTTTTTTTGCGTGTGGACAGGACGGGGTTGCGAATATAATGAACGCGAGGGACAAGGTAAATCGGTGAACCGAAGTGCGGTAGAGACACTAATTAGACTCGCAAATCCACTTCTCTATTTTCGGAATTCTTGATCGATTGCTATGTAGAAAAGAGGCATTGCATGCAATTGCAATACAGAAAGATCGGCCGACGTTTGAGACATATGTGTGAATTGTGTGAAGGGCTTGAAACAATGCGCAACCGTCAAGAGTGTAAGCTGCCGGATAATAACTTTCCCAAACACCGCAAGTCGCGAGAAACGGCAAAAAGTGCGCTTTCGAACGGAACATTGACCTTTGTAGAAGCTTTTATGTAAAATTTGCACACGAACGACGAATGTTCGAAGTTATTAGTTCGAGAATCGGTGATTGGTGTTAGGAAATACCGAGAAGTCATAAAAAAGACATGGAAATTAAATAAAAGATAAGTTATAATTTTAGGAAAATCTTATCATAACGTTGAGAAATAATCGAACAAATTTGGCCAAATACATCCAACTTTCAAAGTCATAAAAGCCCGGAAAGTGAGAAACTCTCAGCCCTGGAGCCCTCCAACTTAGTCATAGCGACTTGAATCGGATGTTGTTCATGACCAGAACGAGGCCACCTTACCGTTATCTTTACAACGCTAGGAGATGGAATTCGAAGATAATACTTCTTCACACATAACTGACCCCTCGATTTGGGAGTGTAGCAAGTGGGTTAAAAACAGCATAGATCTGGCGATGGATGGATGTGGTGAGGCTTCGGAAAGAGAAATCCGGGAAACTGGATGTCAGTAACGATAAAATCTGTGAATTTTTTACTAAGTTATTTACAACTCACTCACTCAATTCTAAATATTAAATTAGAAGTTGGGTCATACTCTTTGGTATAGTATCTGAATGTCGGGGTTTTTTGGCCGGTTATGTTAATCGAAACCATTTAGAACATATTATCACTTTTTAGTCAGAAAGGGGCGTTGCCGGTGATACAACACAGAGAGGAAACATGAATAGGGACAAAAAATGAATGCATAAATGGAGAATGCATGCATGCATAATGGGTAAGCTCGTATTGCATGTGGCACAACTGTCGGAATAATAATAGTAATAATACGACAAAGATTCAAAACGTTTTTTTTTCGATTGTACATGTTATCCTAGAAACATTTCGATTTCCTAATTAAACGGAAAAGCAAAAAATCGTGATTTTTCGGCCAAGTTGAAGCGAAAACATCGGATTTTGCACAAAACAGACCACGAGTTGAAATTAGAGAAAAGAACAGTTGGATGCTCAAATAGGAGAGATGTCTCCCTTCTCCCGCGCCCTCTATTTGTTTTGCTCGATTTCGTTCCCTTGCTTTGTGTGTGCATTTTTTCTGTACGTGGTTTTTCGTTTGCGGTCGATCAAATTTTGACAAATGGCTTTCGTGAAACCGGCAAGTCTTGACATTCTTGGCAAATGGCCAGTCAAGACTGGGACGTGTGGGAACGTGCTACAGTAGGAACAGTGTCGATATGAAAAAAAAACTATTTATGATGAAATGATAGAAAACAATAACAAGATCTTTTAACAACAAGAAAACAAGTCTAAACAACTAGTGATAATTCTATGAAACACGGTGATAACAACATGAAAGTATCAACTGAAAAAGTAGACCGAGGAGTTTACTTGTTCAATGTCCAGTTTTCCGGGTTGGAAATTTGCAGTGAAAATTTGTGAATATTTCTCCTGCTCACCAGAAGGTAGAACTTTCAATAGTTTGGGAGTCAGGTATGTTTGTTTGAACCACTGTGAGCACTTTTCCACAATTGGTTGGGAATGAAGTGAAACAAACTGCTGTCGGCAGATTTCATTCATCTTGTCCACGGAGTTGGCATGAGTCCAAAAACAATCGTGAACAGCAGCAAAGGTGAGTCCTCTGAAATTAAAAGATGAATGACAGAAATAACTCGAATAACTCACTGATGAGAACAGTTTAGCGATGTTAGCATCATATGAGTAGAGTCAAGTGAGTGAACGAAATTTGGTGGGAACGCATCAACTTGTTTCATCGGGACCGGCAAGAGAACGAGTTTAGACTTCCGATCGACCAGTTTACAGTAAGGCTGGACTACCGGCAAGCCTAGCGGAGTAACCCATTCTACCGTGCGCATGAGGTCACTGGTACCTTTGGCGATCAGTCGGAACCAGTCTTTGAGAGCCATCGAACTGGTGAATGCGTCGTTAAGACTGGCGAATGTTTTGCGAGCGAGATAACGAGCGAAGAGTGCAGCCTGGAATCAGTGTAAAGAATTCGACATACACCCTATGCTTACGTCATCTCCTGGTATATCCATTGCTTTCAGTTGCCTCTTGATCTGAAGCACAGCACCATACATCGTTACTCCATAAACAGTGGTCATGACAGTTTGTTTGATGACTTTTCGAGGAACATTTTGGGGAAGAGCTTCTCGGAGTTTTCTTGCTACATCACGATCTTCACCATCCGTCTCTTCGTCTTGTAACCGTTTTTGTTCAACTCTGGAATCTTTGGGTGTACATTAGTATCCGCCAGTGTTGTCTACCTTTGTGCTACATCCGAATAAACATCATTCGGCAATTCCGATTTTGTGAGATTCACTTGAACACCTCCTTCGCTGTCTCTTCCAAGAGCAGCGTAATGCTGTAGTCCGTTGCAGCTCCCATCTTGATGTACTGGTAGCTGGCTTTCAAACTGAGCAACATCAGATCCGTACTTTTCAGCGTCGGCAATTTCCATACATGCGGCTAATGTTTGCCAGGGCTCCTCGGAAGACATCCACCATCCTTCTCCATTCAAAGGACGTCGAGCCGAGTCCAACATCAGAGGAAGTAGCCGTTCGGCTTCGTTCATTCGATCAGCTACACTGGATCTTTTCATGGTTCCTGTTAAATTGATGCAGTGCAATTTCAACCAGTCGTAGCCTTTGTCTCCTAACGGTCTGCTTTTTGCAAATTTGAGAATGCATCGGTTAATGTCGTCCCCCATGTGGGACAAATAAGGGGATAAGGGATACACCCTACCACGGAAGTCCATGTTGTGAGGGAAGAAAAGAGTTTGGCCAAGAAAATGATCAGCAAGAACCACGCGGTACAACATCCAGCACCACAGCGAATTGCTTTCATTTCTGTAATTTGAAAAGTAGTTAAATGGCAACGTGAACCTTTTCACCTCATTTTAATGGCTTCTGCCTTCCTCTTGGCGTAGTCTCGGAATTTTTCGACATCAATATCCTCCTTTTTACAGCCGGTGCCAAATTCCTTCACGAAGTTAGGTATTTCAAACGTGTTCTGTCTCATCGGAACACCTAGTTTCTCGAGTAGCGGTTTTTCAGTCACGTCACTGGATTTTTCGAAAACCGTCTTTAACACATGCAGCATAGGTTCATTGATCACCCAGGGTGTTGATCCGAGTTGATTTAACGCGTCAAAGACGGGTCTTGCTTGTTCCGGTGCCGTGATTCGTTGGCGCATTTCCTCATTTAGCCTAACTGCTTTGAACTCCATCATGTTACGGATGATATCTTGATTCGTTGTGTACAACGGGCCACCAGTACCTTTGTCAATCCAAGGCCGTGGTGGAACTGTCATCGGGAGGTTCGATGTAGAGAACACGATGAACTCGAACGGTGATTTCTCAAAAAGATTCATCAGTTTTGTATTGATGGATAGCATTCTGGAGAGTGAGAGTCTTGAATCAGTTGACAGCTTTGACTCTTCTTCAATGGAAATAGAGCGATAGGAAAATGCGCGTTGCCAAGTCACTGCAAAAAACCTACAGAATAGTTTAGAAACATCCTGAAAAAATCTCACATTTTCCTTCTTTGTTCTCCAGTGGAAACAAACAACTTTCAAAAAGAACGTTGATCAGCACGTTGCAAACTTCGTTCCTGGTGTCCATGTCCATGTTGCCCATAGCAAAGTGATAGTCGGGAGCAATTTTTTGAGCTTTGCAAGATTTGTTCCACCACTCTCTGTGTGTTCTGGTTCGAGAAACTTCAGGATTATAGAAATACTCGGAATACAAACTAAAAACATTTCTCCAAATCTGAAAAAAAAAAACTTGAAAAATTCTGGCTACATGCGAACTCGACCTCATTTTCGTTAAAACCCATCTTCTTTTTGAACTCGTTTGCCAATTCCTTCATAATCGGCTCAATGACGTCGAACTGGAACTGGGTGGCTCCAACCAAATTTTGACCCTGGGAACAAACAGCAATGGCTGAGAAGTGCAAACTCTCAACAAGTTTCTCACGTGGTAGAAGTTCAAGGCAAGTCGAAACTGAAATTATGAAAGCTACAGAAGGAAAGCAAGTTCTCGGAAACTTAGAGGGTGAGTGTCCTTCGGGTCTATCTTCCTCAGTCCATCTGTGATCCTCCGTTTCCAATCCCATTCTGCGATAAGTTCTTCTCCGAATGACTCACACTGCTCAACCGACGCAACTGTATTCTTTACTCGGATAAGCATTGAGGATTCAACTTCAAGATGTTTTTTGAACAGAACTTCGTACTTCTCCTGCAAACAAGTGCTGTAACTTCACTTTGCTTCTTTTATGAAATTACTTTTGACATGCCATCTACTTCAAATGGATTACTTGCGTAACTTTCCGCAGCGCAGTTGCTCTCGAGTGAGGCTACTAACTCCATCTGATCCGGATACCGTGAAGAGTCATTTGGTGTTCTTCTCGGGATATAAAACTTCCGCAAACTATTGAGCTCATTGCGAATAGCTTTTTGGTCTTCTACATTTATCAAAACCTCCAAACTGTCTGGGTTTACATCCTTAACCAATGAAGTAGTTTTCTGAACCATCGAGTCGAAAACGTCTTCAATTGTGCCACTCTTGTCATCATAGGCTCTCTGATCTTTCCATTTCCGCACTGTACTAAGCACAAGGAGAGCCATAAGACTAGTGTTGTTTGGCTCGACCCTTCGAAATGACTTCCAGAGATCACCCAATTTGATAAAGAGAGAAAGTGCGTTGGAAGATTGAATTGAGTCCACTTTCTTTAAATATTGCTCCAGTTGCTTATTCAAAACGAGTAGGCAGAAAGGAACCAACTGAAAAATTGAAACATGTTCAGTGGCCCGATGATCCGAACCTGTTCGGTGCCGCGACTTCTCAACTGATTTTCGGTTATCCTGACTAGCGACTGGACGTCGTCTTTCAAGGCAAACCTTATCACTTCCGCTAGTGTATTCTGCTTGAGTCTTTCTCTTCGGTATCGCATCATTTTCTGCTTATTCTCGATCTCCAGAGTTTTCAGAAGTTCGGTTTTCCAGTCAGTACTCTCCTTTTTCTCTCTTTTATTCACTGCTCCTGCAGAACTTGCAGCTGTACTAACTGAAACTCTAAAGATTACCAACTACTTGGAGCCAACTCGCCGTTTCGAATAGTTCCCCGTTTCATGACAATCCGCCTTGCAACATGCATCTGAAACTGCGTATATAGTATGCTGTTCAAAACTTTAACTAGATAAGATCCTGAACTTGAATCCAAACTATAATAGAACGCGGAACTAAATTACGGTGAACTTATTATTCTGGTCATTGTTATCATCAATGTTTTACAATAATCAGAGAAAAATTACGGGGAACATAAGAAGTTGTCTATACAAGGAAATAAAGGGGAATTCAAGTACTACGGCCGGGCGGAGAAAAAGGATCAAACTCGTGGATAGAGAGGAAAGAGAAAAATTCACAAGTAGTGATGGCCGGGAGATTTCAGGCACACCTGACTGGGAAAGCAGGGTGGAAGAAAAATATGACCCAAAAAACCTAACAGTCTCCGAATCAAGGAATAGAAAACTAAGAAATTACTCAGACATCATTGCTTTGATTTTTGTCCCACCGGAAATATCAAGCAGAGGGAAGGGGTTTGGAGATATTAAAACAGGCGGACACGTGGCACCTAAGACACCGTCAAAAATGTGAAACTAACAAGGAATTTGTAGTAGAAGTAGAAAAGACAATGAATATAATGGAATCGGGAATGAAAAGAGAGAACAGCAAAATAAATGTACACAAAAGCAGGGAGTACGGTGGAAAAACAAAACTACCCATGTGGACTTGTCAGAGTAGACGAGAGGATAAGCCAAAGTGGGAATTTGAGTCAATTGGATGCATATACAATGAGAAATTATATCCTGTGTCGAGGCAGATCATTCACTTCTTCTGTTTCTTGGTCTCTGTCTTTGTGGCCAGGCTGGCCAAGACTGGAGACCATTCACTGTTTTGAACAAGCAGTGGGGGTCTGAAAAACTCGATTGAATTGGGCAAGCTCGACAATCTTGTGAGCTAAACTTTGGACAGAATATAGCCGAAAACTCAGACAACCAAAACATATCACTATTAACCAGTGTTAAAAAGCGAAGACTAACTGGTTATCGTAACCGACATGAAGTATTACTTGGTGTTAGAGAGACAAAAATACATTGAAACTGGATTATTGCGTCATTTATTTTTAATACATGTTTTTTGAAACCTACCACAAATGTCACGTCCGTATGAAGCCTAAATGTAAAAACTTTCATATCTTCATTCATACTGTATCTTCTTAGAGCTATTGAAGAAGTTCGTAATACTCACGTTTTGTATGTTGGTGAAGAAACTTGAGAAGAGTGGGATGATGAAGAGCGCAAATGTTGCGGAGACGGAGGAATGGGTTGTTCAGTAGAGCGCGACTGCAGAGCCACCCATTTTGACTGGATTTCCTGTTCTTGTGTCTCAACAGCTTTCTGCTTCTCCAACAGCTCTTCGCGCTCAGCAACCATCTGCCTTTGCATTTCACGGATCTCCTTTTCCTTCTTTCTCAACATTTCCATAGACTCATCCACGGCAGACGCGGTTGAACTCATCATGGCCCCACCACGAACACGTTCCAAAAGAGCACATCGCGATTTTGTTCTGAAAAAGAAACAAATTTCAAAAAATGAAAATGGACACAACAGATTCTTACAAGGCGTTATCATTACGCAGCAAATGATTCTCTCGTCTCAACGATATTACTTCCTTTATTAGCTTCGTCGAAGCACGCCGAGCTCTCATTGTTTGGCGAATTGGCAAATCAGAAACCATTTCTCCATATGCTTTTCGGTCAAGCTCAGATTCACCCCGTCCTCTTGCAGCTTCTTCATCTTCGTACTCGTCGTCAACCGGTACTCGATCTGTTGAAGCTGATCCTCCCTCACTGTTCATCCGAGGTACTGTAGTGTGTCGACGAATTCCACTGTTTTCTACAAAAAATTTCTATATTTTAATTGCGTAACTATTGATGCTCACTAGTTTCTCCAAGTGTGTTGTTTCCTGGCTGTGAAGTTCCGTGGAACGTTTGAATACGTCGCGGCTTTGCTCTAGACATGTTTGCAGCAGAGTCTCCAGAATTCGAGGAATCATCGGAAAGATCACTTGACTTCTCCAGAACATCCGACGAATCAGCTTTTTCGTCGAAGTACGACCACAGATCTGCGTCCCTCGACTCACTCATTCTTTCTACCACTAAAAAGATGAACTAGAAAAGCAGATAATCTAGAACTTACATCTGTTCAGTGGGATCACTCTGGCTCTTCGCAGCTCTCGGAATCTCGATTTAACAGCTTCTCGGATTCTGTTTGAGATGTCACTCCTACTTTTGAACGGCAGCTTAGCCATATGAGCGCGAACTTCATCAAAGAAATGCAGACGGGTTTCCAAATAAGTACTTAGTTTCTCCTCTTCTTCGCAACGAGAATCTGCGTAATTACTACATTTTTGAAATTTTGAATTAGAACTTACGAAACAGTTCCTCCAACTCCGCCAACCATTTGTCCTCGCTCTCTTGTTGGGCAGCGACACGGTCTCGAAGAACTCCGTCAGCATCCGAGGTAGTCAGCCGAATCCCCTCCGGTGGAACGTTTTTTGGAGCAACTTCTAGATGTGCCACCCACTTCTTGCGATCGGTTGAAGTGTGGAACGAAATTTCAAAGAGAACCGGTTTTGCGCCAGAGATTAACATAATAGAATGTCCGCGAGCAGACGTCCGCGTGAGCAGAGACTGTACTGGCATTGCTCCTTGGTCTTG
Source organism: Caenorhabditis sp. 39 LS-2015 (assembly GCA_900536345.3). Classification (NCBI taxonomy): domain Eukaryota; kingdom Metazoa; phylum Nematoda; class Chromadorea; order Rhabditida; family Rhabditidae; genus Caenorhabditis; species Caenorhabditis waitukubuli. Next base: position 43,127 of record LR567010.1, on the reverse strand, counting down.
CATAAATATGAGTCGAGATGCTTTACGGCACAAAATGATAATCACGTCATCAAAAAGGACCAGATAGATTGATGTCTTATCCAACTTTCCAGAAGAAGAAGAAGAATGAGTTCCACTACCCGCTAGCAAATTCGGCAACTTGATGAATGCTTCGCCAATGTGCACTAGTTTGCGATTTGTTGGCGCATTCAGTGATTCTAGCTGAAATGAAACAGTGGATCCATCGAACATAACAGAGCACTTACATCGAAATGATATCTGATAGTATTGTGTGGAACGGAGGGGTCCGACACATACAAATTGGTTGTTGAAGACGGATCAATCTGTGCTTTGATCTCCTCCCACTTCATAGACATGTGGGCTAATGAGAGATTTTCGTCAATTTTGTGAGCAAATTTCCGAGCAGTTTCAAGGGCAGTTTTCGTCAAATCATGATGCTCACTGAACGGCTGTTCGTTCTTCAGTATAGTCTCCAGTAGAAGAGAGTACTTTGTGGCTCTACCGATTATCTTGGTAATAAGAGGACGAAAATCGTAGTTCTTGTAGAATGGTTCCTCACTATACGTACGCTTGAAAAACTCAGCAAACTTGGTGTTTTTGTTCATCAAATGGTGATACAAAACATCAGACTTCTCTTTAGCAACTCCGAAATCGGTGTAAGCGTCGCAGCATAGTTTGGTATGCTGACCACCGTCGATCGCCAACTCCTCGGCGATTATATCGGATATTGTTCCCACCTCGTACTTCTCTTGTATACGCGCAGTTATTCGCTCCAGAACGTTCAAGTGGAAGATCAGCAAGGGCTCGAGTACGTCGGGAATGAGTACATCCATATCTTGCTTGTTTATTATGTTCTCTTCCAACATTCTTCGTCTGTAGCCTTGTAGCAGAAACGCAATGTTTGCGCAATGCCGCTTCTCCATTAGATACAACTCTAAAAAACAAAATACTCAATTTTTATTCTGGAAACTTCAATCTCACCAAAAATAGCATCCTGCTTCTTAACTTGCTTGGTGGAGAGAGTATTGTGACGGTATTTCTCATGCCACGACTGGTATTCATCAGGCGCAAACAAGTCGTACTTTCCCCAGAGGCGTTCACTGAAAATACATATGCGGGTTAAACTACAGATGAGTCACTTACAGCTGCATGTATAAAGAAGTTGCAGATGTGGAACTGCTGGGAGACGCATTGGTCGCTTCAGCTGGCAACACCATGCGTGAAATGTGATCAGGAAGACCTGGAAAAAAAAGTTGATAACAGAATCAAAAGGTTATCATGCTTTCATCTGCTGCCTCAGCATCAATAAAATCAATATGACCCACTCCGACGCTTCGTTCGAAAGTATGCCAGAAGGACGGAGATACAGAACAGTTTTCTTCAATGCCTAGAGCACCTTCGACGATTCTCGTCACAACATCTGCGAATAGAAACGATGGAAACATTTTCATCCCTAGTAGTTACCATCATCGTCTAGATCAACAATAAGGCCATACTTATCGGCTATCGAACGACATTCAGCATGATAATTTGTTTCTGGGACAAACAAATCGAGAAGCTGGGATTCCGAAAGGAACCAGCTTTTACGCTTTAATTCGTAGTTTGACCCAGAAATATCTATTGTGAGGGAGCAATTCCTTGAACAGTCCCCACTCTGGCTAGTCTTGGTTTTTCTACCAGTGGCTCTAGAAAGTGTCCTGGTCAAAATAGAAACGACGCTGCTTGTTTCAACTCCTTCTCCCAATATGCCATTAATCTTCCGACTGAACCAAGAGGAAAAATCGGAAGTCTTCCCAAAGCTTCTTGGAGACAAGGACATCGTGTCCGAATCCGCATCACTTCTCATTGTGAATAGGGACGGACTTGATGGTTTCGCAGAATAGGAAGCGACAGGAAACGAAACTCGTCTAGTTGTCAAACGATTGCCACTTGTTTCGCAAAGCGATCTGCTCGGTACGACAGGAAATGTACTCGAAACAGTCAGAGAAGGGGCGACGATCAATGACGACGATGACGATGGCATCAAATTTGCATCCGATTTCGAGAACGATGCGCCAGAACTCTGTCGTCGGCGTCGCCGCTCAATTATTTTCGACCACTGTTTGTTTAGGCCCATTTTTTGATCGATCAAGCGCAAAATAGGCAAAATAAGTATGACTTTGATGTTCAGCACATAATCACCGTCGTCTTCCCCCAGCTGACTGGCTGGAAAAAAGGAAAAACAGGCTGAGAAATGAATAGCAGGCAGTGATCGCAAAACACGAGTAATTTCAGTTTTTCTTAGATCAGACGACTGGTAACTATTAGAACGTAATGGAGTATTTAGCACTGTGGAACGTTGGGAGAATAAGAGTAGCGAAGTGAACTAGAGCTAGAACGCGTGTCACACGACTTCAAAGACGCTTAGCATAACTGAGTAGGTTGTTTTTGGGTGAGTGCGAATTTTGGTGATTACATGTTTCTCTGATACCACAAAAGGACTAAACATCACTTGATTGCGTGAAACGTCCAGTGAAAGACTATGCTTTTTCCACCATCCGAGACATTGGTTATATAACACTTCTTACTATGGAACAGCCGAACACTTAGAAGAGAAGAATTACTTAGTGATAAGTATATCTTATGCGGAACAAATCGAATCTGAACTGTGATGCCTTCCACCAGCCCACGCAAATTATATGCTGCCGAGTTGATTTGAGAGAGCGTACTCACAAGTTCTTCTGATCTTTTTGGTCAAATTACAAGGCCAATATACGCTTGCGGGCAGGATGCCTGATGAAAAGTAGATCTTGGCCACTGGGCTCAGCATTCATTACCTTGACGAAGAATGAACGATTTCAATGTGAATGATTACGGAAACTAGGAGGAAAACTTGTGGAAGGCACTAAGAACATCATCAGCTGAAGAGGAACCTGCGAAACACAAAAATATACTTGAAACATCGGCCCCTTTCCCCTCCTAGACGCTATTACAAAACTAAACATGAAAAAATTCAATAAATTAAAAAGAAAAGATGAATAGTGGAAAACTTCCTCACCGTCAAGAGAAGCAGAATCAAATGCAGATCCGTCGGGCATAGGGAGGATTGTTGCCGACGTGCTTCTTCTCTGAAAAACCAACAAATTGGATGATAAATTTGTCTGAAAGTAATGGATATTGATCGAAACTTTGCAATGTTTCTCTGATCGATCAACAGTGCATGTGTTCACGGTCAAAATCACGAGATTTTTCAAAGTTGAAAAACATAAGCTAGGAAAGAAAAAACAAATTCCGTTTTCAAGAAATTTGCGGCGCGGCTAAAATGAGATATTTGGAAACCTATTATTAACACAGCGAGCACGAAATTTGAAGGTCGACGTTGCGATCCAACTTTTTCCAAATATTAAAAACTTCTTGGATGGAAAAAGTGACAATGTGACTCACATTTCCGGCCGCAAGTGATCCGCCCACCTGCCTGCCTGTAGTTGATCTCTGGTCAAGATCCGATATGATGTCTGCTAGATTTGGCCGACTTGTTGGCTGCTTAAAATGAAAAAAATTAATGAACTGAACTCTCCATACCTTCTTCCGGAACAGATTTCCAAATGTGAATGTGTCCGAACCAGACTTCTCTTTCTTAGTAGGCTTCGTCAGCCTGAAACATGAGATGCAAAAAGTATTTTTGTAGAGTTGGGTAATAAGTGGAGGTTTATGTCACTTGTGATGTTTTTGAGGTGAAAAGGTTACAGGCAAGCATTAGTTTGAAAAAAATGATTCTAAAAGTGATTAACAACGCACTGCACACTTCGCTCTACTCACGAAGACAAAGATGGTGGTGATGAAACAGAGGGATGATATGGATCTTCCTCTCCTGAGGAACCATCCACAAACGAAGTACACATCCAGGTATGGGTGCTGCTATAGTGGGAAGCTGTTGTACAAGGAGTTCGAAGAAAAAATAAGAAAAGAGAAGAACGCGGTGAGGAATGATACAAAAAAGAGCATGCAACACAAATTCCTTATATTCGGTGCGCGCCAACGAATTGTATGTATAAATTTTCTGTTGTGTGGCAGAAGGATCGTTAAAACCGCACTACATTCCTATTTTCCTTTGTACAACAGCTTCTGCGCGTTCTCTTCTTACCGATAGGTATACCAACCTTTGCTTTTTCAAACTTTTCGTTCGTGGACGCAGGTGTGCTTGAGCTGATGCGAAGAATGAGGATGAGACATTCGAAGCTCTTCTCTTAAGAGAGCTGTTCCGCAGCCCTTCGTATTGCTCACCAAGAGCCGAGGTAGATACGGAACCTCGTTTCATGATCTTCCGCAGGCTCCGTCGAACAAATGAGCTATTTGCGCTTCCAGGCTGACCTTTCGGTGGTGTTGATTGATCTGTGTGGATAGAGGAGGATATGGAAAGGCGGTGATTGTTGCAGATCTCCGACAGTGGCATCACATCGTCGGCGAGTTCGGCAAGAAGTGCTGGTGGAGAAGACATGGAGACGTCTGACACGCTCCCGTTAAGGTAACATGGCCGTGGATAATTCCCTCCTCCATCAGTACTGTTCACATCAGTGTCGATAGAGATTAGGGAGGACAACTGCGCACTGAAAAAGCACACAGATAGCAAAACAAAGGAAACATATAAGTGATACCAAATCCCGAACAAGAAGCATTCCACAAAAAATCATTCAAAAGGACAACGTTGTGATCATAATCTATTAGTAAACGTACCTCTGAGTTCCTGCTCCGCTTATTGTTCCACCAGTTTCAAATAATGATCGCGGCAGTGGGTCTCGGGTGGGAATCGACTGGGGAGAGTACATCTGGAAAGTCTGTTTGTTCCATTCCATTGAGGTCATTGGACATTACAAAAGAAAAAAACCAATCACATTACAACATCTGTTACTTACATTTTTTCAAATTCACAATTTAATTTCGACTGAAAACTATCAAAAGAAAATGTCTAAGAATTCAGTTTTAAACGGACAGTTTGTTTTTTCTAGGTTGACACGTTCCTCATTTTCAAACGATTGCTTACCGTATGACCAGGCATCGCAAATGGTGGCATTTTATTCTTCCAGGACTGCTCACTTGCCGACTTCAGAGGACTCGGTCGTACTGAAGAAGTGGAAACCTTTCTGGAGAGAAGAACAGGTGGTGGCGTATTCGAGACGGACGGCAATGTGGAGTCTGGAAAAGTTTCATAATACCGAAAACTAAACGTCAGACATTGCAGACACATTGTTGAGACATTCGAACATATCATTCTTATATAATAACTTTCTTATTCTGTCCGGATGTCCGTTTTTCCGTATGTCCGTTTTTCCGTATGTTTTCTGTGCGCATTTGACCCGGTCACGTACAAATCAAACGGTACTCACGCGGAAATCGAACATTTTCAGAAAAAAGACACGCCAGCCTGATGCGGCGCAGCCGCACGTTCAGGCTGGTAAGCTAATGGTTTAAAAAAATGTTGCGTCTTGGGCCGATTGCCATGCAAACAAACGAGTCATATGCTGCAGTATACATCTCTAGGGAGCAGCCTTACGATTTTCAAACTGTGGATGCATGTTTTTGCTGTTCGCAATCAACATTTCATTGTCTCTCGATTCTCCACCTTCGTCCTCTTCAGAACTTGGCCCGTCTTCTGGATCTCCTTGAAAAACAAGCATGGCACTTTTACACCTTCCTTTTTTCAAATTCTGCGAATCCCGATCAAACTGTAACTTTTCTGATTTAAACCGAGAAAAATGTTACGGCTCACCGAAATACTTCCAATTTTATTCATATTCTCCACTTCCTCACTTCTCTTCAGCCGAGATATTTCCGTTACATCGTCACTAACCACTCGTCGATGAGCAATGTTGTTGTTGAATATGGATTTCGCAAAGGCCGAATTCGACGGAGCACTGTTGCAGTGCACCATTGGATACGTATGTTCGACGATCTCACGGTCCTTTGAATTCACTGAAGACGATTGATGGTGATGCATTTGATAAGGAATATGCATCGACTGTTCGTGTTCCGATTCTTCGGAAATGGCGGGAAGCTCGGGATGTTTTCTATCGTCGACCAATCGGTTAGAATCCAGGGGATTGTTGTTTTCTGAAAATTTGAAGATGTGAAACCAATATGATACTAGTCGAAACAAATACGACAGAAACCCGAGCTACTATGATTCACTGATCAATGTTGTTCTTGTTCAGCATGCGCTACAACCACAATGCGAACTGTTTCTGTTTGTTCCTTGTAAGGAAGAAAATTCAAAAATTGAATAGCAGTAAGAACACGGACAGGAGACTGAGCGACGTCCGGTTCAAGTATGTATAAGGTTTTCAATCAATGCTCAGCATCTAAAAAAAAGATCAGACCTAAGTCGCTTCTGAGACAATTTCAAAAAAAGAGCCCTAACTAATCGTTATCTAATTGTAAGAAAATGGCACCATACTCACCATTTGAAAATATACCAACCACGGGATCATATGACGCGAAGGACACAGCTGGGTACGAGAATGAGTCGGGAGACGAAACGATGTCCTAAAAACTTAGCCGTATGCCTCAGTGGCAATGAAAATAAAAAATAACGAACCGTCGGAATTCGGTCAGGAGATGAATTGTCGTCTCTCATCAACCCGGCACCAATTCCACTGTCCGTCAGCCCTTTCGAGACCTATATGACCGATTTAAGACAGCAAAAACCGTAATTGGATACGAGAAAGACGTATAGAAAGAAACCACAAAAACAATCACAATCATTCCCTTACCAGCGTGTCGTAGCTTCCATTTCGCAATGAATCGTTCAGGTCGCTGTTCGTCGCCATCAACAGATCTCCTAAAACTTGAAAATGTTTATCAACTGAATCATTCGCTTGAATCACCTAAACTACGACTACGATCGTTAGAAGTGTTCGCATTGACCACATCACTGTGATGATGTTGAGCACATTCAGACAATGAGTCTAGTGAATTAGCGATGCTACGCGAAGTCATTGGTCGACTCGCTTTTGCCTCGGAGGCAATTCCCTCTTCAACCATCATTAGTGACGTCGGCTGTCTCGGTACTTCCCATGAATTTTGCGATTCTATAAAAAAATTTTCGAAAAGATTCGAAGACACGATTTCGGCGAGTTACCAGAGAAACCAGCTACGAACAGAGTTGACGAATTATCCGGAATAAGTGGAATTCCAGGTGACCCTAAATTCGTTTTGAAGAAAGATTAAAAGTTTACATCATACCTGAAGAAGAAGCGAATCGATAAATTTCGGGGTACAGCGAGAACTCTGACCGAGGAGCTTCGCCGTAAGGAGACGCACAGGATTGGTTTATTCCTGAAAAATAAATTTTCAAATCACCATTTAGTTTCGCGACAAATAAATTGGAGAAACCATTAAAAAGGTAACGAAATTTGGGGGAGAGCGAAAACAAATTCGAATTCAAAACGGATGTTTCCGCGGCAGCAGACATGGCCGAGAAAACTTGCGCCGTCCCTCTTCCATTTTTTGAAATCTACAGTAATCAAACTCGAAAAAAACTTGCCTCGTTCCAAAAAGTCTTCAAAAGAATTGACACTGACCGGGGATTGACTGAAAAAAAACCAATTTCATCAGTTAGAAATTACTTTTCGTTTTAGATGTAAATTTCGGACAAAGTTCTAGAAAGAGAAGACAAAAACTGGCTGAATAGAAAGTTATTGTGGACAATGTGAAATTATTACAGACATACTAGATGAGACAGAGTGAGAAAGAAAGAGGAATCTGCAGAGGTAATAAACAGGATAATTCAACATCAAATAAATTGTGTTTTCTTCAATTAGAAAGCCGCTAATGAGAAAAGCAGAAGGAATGATGCCGATAGTAGGTAGAAACTAGATATCTAGCTAAGAGTGTCGAAAGAGTAAGAAAAGCACAGCGATAAGAAGGGAATGGAGGTAAGAGGTTTACGAGCGAGAAGAAAAAATGAGGAGCAGCTGGCGAGCAAGGGGGAGTTCAAAATTATTAGCAGCCCTTCAAGTGTGAAGTTCCGTCGCGCTGCCGCCATCCGATCCGAAGCAAGTAGACCCGAGAAACAAGGATTGGCGATAGTGGCGAAGGTTGAGAGAATTTTTCGGGTTAATTCCTCGAATGAGAACAAGAACAGAAAACGCGCGGCAAGAATTTCATCGGTCTCTATTTCTTTTTGGCTGACAGGTCCTTTCTCCAATTCCCTTTTTATGCGCGCCGACAGTCTCCGAAACAGCGGCCAGCGACTTCTAATAACGGGAAGAAGAGAAAATTGGCGCTTGGAAAAAAACGTCACTCAAATGTTTCTTTAACAGAACTGCAATCGATTTTTCCTACCAAATTTATATCCAGTTGTTTATCACTTCACTTTGAATAGCTTCTAGAGAAACAGGAAGGATATACAGTTAGTGGGAAGGAAGAAGGCAAAGGGTGAGAAAGAACGACAAGTCGGAAGGAAAGGAGGGAAGGCGTGAGAAGAGGAGACGCAGCAAGATGGACAAAGATGCCGGGAGATTGAACACACAAAATGTACATCACAATGAGAGGAAGGGGGTGACCTTAAGGTACCATGCTGCTATGTTTCGACCTACACTTCACTTGGCTTTTTTGTTAGTTTAAACGTTTCCTTCTGGATGGTTTATGCTTTGTAGCTTCCACAAGTTGCGAGAAAGTTCTTGAAATGATAAGACTTTCGAGAGTCATTTGAATCCACGAATTCAGTTTACTTCAAGTTTCTATATAAAATGGAAGAAATATGAGTCACGAATTGCCCATTGGGGCAATCTGAATCATACATAAATACAGTATAGATTGTGACGTGGTAGCTTTTGGAAGAAGTTAAACACATAAACGAACATATTCGACTATAGGCGAACAAAAGTGAACAGCGGTCAATGTTTAGTTTAGCAAACCAGATTCTAGAATGAACATCTTCGCAAAACAAAAGGCAGTGAGACAAAATAATAGTATGAATTGTAGCAGTAAGACAGAGAGAGAGGGAGAAGTACTGAGGAATGAGAGGAACAGAAAGGGCAAGGTACCCGGTCCCTACTCGCATCCTTATTTGTTTGCCGATTAGCATGTGTTTGCAGTTGGTTGTGCACCCGACCAACGAGCCGCGCCAGAGCCCAGCCGACCCGGCCGTCGACCTACGTGGCCGTTTTTCTGGTTTTCTCATGACAGTTGCACATTGACAGGCATAAAGCGACCGGATTTGAGGTGTGAACGAACGGCACGGGAACGGGAAATGGCACGAACAAGAAATGACAGATTACATCAAGGGGTGCGATCAGGGACAGGGATAAGATAGAAGAAATTAAGTATACGGGCCAAGAGGGAAAGTTTGAAAACAAAACCCTTACGTGCTCAGTGAGAAAGTAACAGTTCGAGTCGGTTCAGAAGCAATCGGTCGTGGATCAGCTTCTGGTGGTGGGCTCGATGGTAGGGGAGGTCTCTCATCCATTCGATGGCCCTGCCCATCCATCCTGAAACAAAGTTATTAATTCAAAAGATACATCCGATTGGATCTATAAAGTGCACTGCATTCAAAAAGACAATTGGGCACCATAAGTGAGCAGCTCGCACACTATACATAACGCATTGATATTCAGTGATAAGCGAATGGTGTACATGTACATGTATGAGTGTGAATGTTTGATGACTTGAGGGTTGAGACGGTGCGAATCGGGTCAGTGACTGATTTTCATCGATAGAGTCCAGGAAAAAAAGAAGTATGCGGCATTTGATTGTGAGTCGTAGAGTTCAATAAAGAAAAATCATGATGGCAAATCGAATAGTTTGTATTTTCTAGAAGGCACCGGTTGTCGATTGCGCTTTGGAACATTTCGTAACTGTTGACAACTTTGTATAACAATAAGTCTTGGTTTCAAGTTCTTGAGTTTTAACCAAGCTTATGAAATTGCTGACAAAGTTTTCAGAAATATGTAATAAAATTTATGAATGCTAGATCTTTGCAAGATATGTAATTGGAATCTGGATAGTTACTTTTGAGAACTGATTCATTAGTATGAAGCGAGAACAAAAAGCGAGAAATCGACCGATCCATTTCTTTATCCATTGCCTCATAATGTTAAGCGTAGAGACATAATAAAATTGGATTTGAGAAGAAAGAAATAAAAATGGATGGAGGCAAATACCAGATGCGATGTATGCAATTGGATATCACACTCACCCACGCAATCAGTCAGCGATTTGAAGGAATCAAGCGAGAAAGGCGAAGAAACTGTCATCAGTGACATATTGTTTATTTTTCGTTGTTTTCCTTTCTATTTGTCGGAACTACCTTCCGTACGGAGAGCAAGCGACGAGAAAAGGGAAAATTATTTCAAATCTTCATATTGGATCTACTTCAACTTGTATCTCTTGAGAAACCATTTTGCAACTTTACCTAATTGTAAGAGGATTACTGTAGATGTTATTTGAAAAATTTTCAAACCAAAGTTTTATTATCCGAAGAAGCTGCCAGCTCTTTTAATATTTGGACGCACATTTTGCACATAAAATGGGAGAAAAAAGATTTTTATGAAAAGGAAAGCAAAAAAAATGAGTGGTACCGAGTGAATACCGCTTGAGCTTCTCTTCTTCTACAGGAGAATTAGTAAAAATATAAGAATGAAAAAAACGGAACGAAGAGGAGCTTTTAAAGGGTACAGTCATAACTGATGGTGGTGTACGACTTTTTTAAAGAGAAAGGTGGTGGATAGGGTTGGGTGGTGAAAATACAAGTAGGCATGAAAGAGGAGGAACGGCCAAATGGATGATGAATTAATATCCGGAGAGCTCCTGGAAGGTGGAATCGAGCTCCTCGGAGATGGCCTTGTAGCGTTCCTTCTCGTGCACCAATTCGTCTGGAAAACAGAATTTGCTAAAATGATTGAAGAGACGAAACAAAGGTGTACAGAACTTGCATCAAAAAGTGGTCACTCAACTTACATAGATATCACTTCAGGCATTCACAGCAGAAGAAGTTAAGGAACATCAAATTAGGAACATTATTTTATACACACATCAATGTTGAAGGGAGAGGAGAGAAGAGGAAATTCAAACAGAGTTGAGCTCTTGGACCATATGGTCTAGCTCTTCTTGCAACTGGCGTGCTTTGCGGATTTCCGCATCACGATCCTCTGAAAATAGATTTTAGCAAAAAACCAGTCACTCTACAATGGAACACGTTATTGAGATGAACAAGTTCATCAGTCATGCCTCATTCATTTATACAACATTCTAACTTCCATGCAACATTCTCAACATTCTACGTCTACCGTACTCTTTAGGATCCTTGGATCTCTTGGACTGTTTGTTCGATCTCTTCGGTCAAGTTTCGCACACGCTCCTTCTCGAGAAGCAGTTCATCTGTGGAACACATAAACATATATTTGACAAGGACAAGGACGTTTTGACACCACTTTTAGAAACTACTAGTAATACGATTGACTAGGATTTGAACTTGAACAGACAAAACTTCCAACTGATTTCAGACGGACAGGTTCAGAATAAATTAATGTCTTAAAGTTACCTTCGAGTCTGTCAACCTCCTTCTGGAGCTTCTGCACAGAGCGCTCAGCAAACTCAGCACGAGTCTCAGCCTGAAAACGAACTGTTTTTGAAGAACACGAACGGATACTGTCACAATGAAACAACACTATTAGAGGACAGACAGAACTACACTTAATACTACATGAAACTATTCAGTGACCTCCTTCAGTCTGGATGAGACGGTGCGGATCTGCTCCTCGTACGAGTCCTCACGCTGGAGGGCCTTCTCCTCTGACACCTCAAGGGACTTCAAGTTGTTTCCGACGACGCGGAGCTCCTCCTCGAGCTCGACGATCTTGCTGAAAATCAAAGGACGACACTTTGGGGAAAAGTCTATCACGACGGAATAGTTTTGTGAGTGTGTGCATAAAAGGAATTCCGAAAGGAGAAATCATGCTATGAATAATGAGAAACCTCTTCGCGAGATTCTACTGCGCTTTTCACCAGGACGCTAGATTGATAATCTTTCTGATTCAACTTTTCAATACAGTCTTCTGCGTCACGCAGATTAACAGCAAGACCACGTATCTGCTGCTTAGTGGCCCGTGCCGCTCTGTAAGCATTAGTTATCTATTTCACTCAAAAATCTGTTAGAGAAATGGGATTACAAAGTTTGAAGCGTTTGATTTTGTTAATGAAGCGATTGTGTTAGAGCGATCTCGAAAGGTTCCATCGGGGGATAAGGTATGATGTGAAGGCGACTGGACGGATGACTGGACTCGTCCGTACCTCCTTCAGTCTGAAATCGAGCTGTCGGATCTGCTCGGCAAAGATGTCCTCTTTTTCAAGTGCCTTCTCTTCGGAGAGCTCCAACGACTTCAAGTTGTTTCCGACAACTCGCAACTCCTCTTCGAGTTCAACGATCTTGCTGTGAGTTTAGGATTGAGAAAAAGAAAGTAGAAGCGTTTTTTAGTTAGCTGGTTAGGAAGCGTGAGGAAAATGAAAGTACGGGATAGGGGTAGAGTTTCTTACTTTTCTCCGGCCTCGGCACGCTCCTCGGCTCTCTCAAGATCAGCCTCAACCATGGCGAGCTTACGGGCGACCTGAAAATCGACAAATTACAAAAAAGTCTTTAAATTCCAAGTTGAACACTCCAATCGTTATTTATGTTGTCATTGTTAGAAATTGTGAAGAACAGGTTAGAATAATGTTGTGTCACCCGCAAACTTATTAAACCTCATCGTATTTGCGGTCAGCCTCCTCAGCAAGGAGCTGGGCCTCCTTGAGCTGGGCCTCGACGGTGTTGGCGCGCTCCTCATCCTGGAGGGAGCGGTTCTCCATAACCTTGCGGACACTGGAACAGATTCACCCATCAGATTCCCTACTCCATAATTCGCCATATTGCCAACAATAACTTCCAGTGTGCGATTACTAATGTTCTCCGACGGACAGGGACTTTGGAACAAACATTGAATACAATAAAGCTAACCAAGGTAAGAAGCGCGTGAATAGATTTAAGTTAATGTTAAAAGGGTAAAAGTAGCTACCTCTTCCGCTTTGTTTTCAGTCTCATGCAATAGTGACTGGCACTCTCTCAGCTTCCTCTCCAATTCTGCACATCGATCATCGTCAAGCTCAATCTGGTTGCTTAGAGCTTTTCTCGACCTACAAATGGATTAGAGATAACTGTCAAACCATCAAACGTATATTAGACATGACATGAAAATGGGATTTACATTCAGGAGACATGGACAAAACACAAGCACACGCGCATTCTATAATTTCAGGAACCTCTTCATATTTGCGATCAGCATCCTCAGCAATCACTTTGGCCTCGTCGACCTGGGTCTCCAGGAAGTTGGCGCGCTCTTCATCCTGCTGCGAGCGAGTCTCCATTGACTTGCGCGCACTGAGAAAAGACAACATTTAGACAGGGACAATATTGAACGTCACAACATGAATTCATATTTTGGACACTTTTTGGAGACGATAGGCACCACTGGCAGTTTTTGGGCAAGTTCCGGCATTGGCATGCCTACCGCTCAGACTCGTCAACATTGTGCGTGGCCTCCTCGAGCTTCTCGGTGGCAATCTTCAGACGCTCCTCGGCTCTCTCGAGTTCTTCTTCGAGAAGAGTCATGCGACGGTTCAATGAGGCAACCTCAGCCTCAGCCTGAAATGGACACAAATAAAAAAAGAAAATTAACGAACCGGTCAGCCTCATCGGCAGCTTTGGTTGCTTGCTCGAGCTTCGATGTGGCAACTTTCAGACGGTCTTCGGTTCTCTCCAAGTCTTCCTCCACGAGCACAATACGACGGTTCAAAGCGGCAACCTCAGCTTCAGCCTATAATCTTATAGAATCCCCTGAGACACTCTCACAGATCATCGACAAATACTAAGCTACCGTACTCCTAGCAAGCCACTTTATGAAATGTTGACCCAGTGCCGCCGCGCAAGAGGCACTCTTGTTTCATTTGGAATTATGAGAATTTGAAATGAGTCAATGAACGGAATTTGAGTGAGCTTGCACCTATGTATTCAAAACTTAGAAACTAAAAAAGAAGACGTACATCTTCACGCTTCTTACGCTCCTCCTCGAGCTGTCTCTTGACCTCATCGGCCTCGTCTTTGGCGGCCTCGGCCTCCTCGCGGGCCTGCCGCATCTTCTTCTTGAGGACATCGAGCAACGAGGTCTGCTGAGCTCCTTCCTTGTTCACCTTCGACATGATGCTACAAGGAAAGACGACAAATTTCAGAAGGGAGAAAGCCAAGTGTGGACGAGAAAGAGAGGGCGGAACAAAGAGAGAATATACATGAAAGAGAACACCGGAACTTTGAGTCACGTGTAAACGAAGCAGTTAAGTCAGAGCTCGTTGTCGTTAAAATGACTGACTGACTGCTCGGAAGAAATGTGTGCAATGAAAGTATATGAGATGACTGGGTAAAGGGAGGGCGCCACAGCCATAGCGCCCCCACTTGCTCGTCGACAAATAGAAGAAAAAACTCGGAGGCGGGCGGGAATAGGTGAGCGGGAAACAGAGAGGTCGAGACGGTACGGAGCAGAGAAGTACTGTGTAAGATGTGGAGAGAAGCTAGACACAACAGTACTTGAGAGCATAGATGGGGAGAGAAGCGCTTCTTCGAGAAGAGAACACACTAACTTCATGGCGTCGCATATTATCTATGCTGACAGAGATGGTGGTGGCAAACATTTCTGGTTACTATCTTAGTAAAGGAGAAAAAAACCAATCAAAAGTTCTTGAAGACAAGATCATACCAAAGAAATACATATTATATTCTTTCAAGTTGGAAAAAATTCAAAAAGCTATTTGGGTCACATCTGGAGTCTAAACTAGTAACCGTCTAGAGATTGAGCCACAAAGCTTGGTAACTCAATACTACACTGGTTTAGGCTACTTGAAATAAAAGGAAACGAAGCGCCAAAGAAGAAAGAAAGAAAAAGATGTCTACATACTCCTCTACTCGCTCAGTTGAATAAGAATGCGCAAGGCAGACCCATCAGAGACCCAGAGAAGGGAAAAGGGACGGGAATTTTGGCATTTCTCATTGGCACGTGGCGTGATGGATTGCCATTGAAAAGCAAGCTGTTGCCGATTTCGATCTTGCAAGTAAATAGAGGGATTCTTGGAATACACTGAAATGCAACACCTGGCCAGGCGGAGATGATGATCTTGCGACATTTTGAGAATTAATTTTGTCCGTTCCTGCTTTGAAAACGGTACCGAGATAGTCATCTCAAGTGTTTTGGCGTGTTACCGGAAAGGGGCGAGGGGTACAGTACAGAACAAGAAGTCTTCCGGGTAAGTCAGCGGACGGTGTTCCAACAATAGACACATAGTATTTACCGAATTACATGTTCCCCTCGTTCCTTCATTCTCATGTATTGCCTGACGTGCGGTGTGTGCGCGCGTTCGCCATTGAAATAGGTAGAAACCGGCTGACACGGTATTGTCCCCGCAAGGTGTCTAATTGGTAGGGAGCCTACTTTCTTTCTCCCTCCTTCCTCCCGTCCGACATGACAATTCAATGCCAATGTGTCTTATTATCCCCTTCCCTTTCCTTCTGCCTCGGCAACTAAGCAGCTCGGTGGGGCTCCCGAGAATTGCGGGGGAGAGAAGAGAAGCTCGAAGAGGCTGCTCAGTGAGGCTTTCGCCCGCGGGAGCACGAGGGAAGAGGAGAAAGTTTGTTGTAAAGCAAACAGCTCTCGTTGTAATCAGTTGGGAGACAGCTCGATGCGTGTTGGAGACTCAGACACTAGCGATTTTGAATGGCGCGGCACGCACTCGAATTTTATCTTCTTTTCGCTCCCTTTCTCTCGAGAGAGATAAAGAGAGACGGGGATAAGTTGTGAGGCTAATACTTTCTAGGTCTACTACCTCAAGAAGGGAATAGAACAAGAGAAAAAGGGTGTAGAGAATACAGTTTTTATCAAAAGTACTCAGGTTTCTAAATAGGAGGAAATGAAATTCATTAGGGGATTACGATAATGCCATTCAAGTAATCTATAGTTTTCGGGGAAACAAAAAGATAGCAGATTGCGTTATTGGATTGCAACATACATCATGGGCGGCCCTATATGGAAAAGCGCAGTCTGATTGAAATATTGTATCCTTTCATATCAAAAGCGAAAGATAACGCAATAAAAACAATATCTGGAATGGAATAGGAGAATTCGCGGATGGATCATCGTCATACACCGACATGAAGAGAGGGAGAGAAAGATGATGGTAAAGGAAAGGACAGAACAAGCTAGTGGCGGTCGGTATGTTGGTCTTTTCTGACTAATTAACGGATTAATTGACTTGTTTGAATCCTGGGAATCAATCCCAGCCACTTTTTCTCCCTTTTTTGTTCTTTGGAAAGAGAAAATGAATACTAACTACCCAGCCCCACCCATCCCATATAAGAACAAACCTTTCACTTTTACTTGAACCGTACGTATTGTGGTATTGTGGGAAAGACCTGAAGGAAAGTTGAAAACCGTTCTGCTGGCAAACTATACCAGTACCAGATCGAAACTTCAAGAAAGAAACACTAAATGAATAAATGCGTACCTCCTGAACTGTCTTTTCCTTCTCCTCAAGCTTGGAAGTGGCGGCAGAAAGGTCTTCCTGAAATACAGTAGCTACAGTAACCCTGATGATTGATCTCTACCTGGGCCTTGTCCAAATCGTCTCCGGTCTGCGTCATCTTCTTCTGGGTATCTCTGAGCTCTTCCTCGACTCTCTCGAGCTTCTCAGTGATTTGACGAACCTTCTCCTCAGCAGCATCGGCCCGATCGAGAGCGTTGTCCTTAATTTGTCAGTATTTTCGAAGCTTATGAGTTTGGAAACAGGAGGCGGTCAGGAGGGGTATTTTTATTTTTCTACTAAGGTTATTCTCTACTGATTATGACTATTGCTAGTAGAAATTTTTATATGCCTGTGAAAAAAAGGCAGAGGTCCTTATAATTCAGCCACACTCCAGTTAAATTATAAATCTGGGCTAGAGAACAACTAATTGACTCGGAATTTCAAAGTTAAATTGAGCGGATTGTATAATTTCAACTATAATGAAAATGGGGGAAAAAGTTCAAAATGAAGAGAAAAGTATCAAAATTGAGTGTAAGAATACCTTCTCGATCTTCATGGCCTGCATCTTCTTCTTGATGGCGTCCATTTTTGGTTGTTTGTTTTTTGTTCTTGAAACAAGCTAGACGACGATTGAAATTGAAGGGGAGAATGATTCTTGCTGGTCTCGTCGCTTCCAGGTTCCCGCCGCCCCGTGAAACCCCGCCCCTTGAGCCCCCGCTTCTTCCTGGCAGTCTTCGACGTCTCCTCTTTCCGGGCGCTCCCTCCCGACTCTCCACCTCATTCCAGGCACAGTGGGGGTGTGGTAGAGGAAAAAAATAGCGAGTAGGAATAAGAGATATTAAGAAGACAAGATGGATCTCTTCCACCCACCCCGGGAAGAGAGCACAACACATTACAGCAAAAGAAGGGCCGGCGGGAAAAGAGGATCCGTGGCTTGACAAAGGTCTATGATATGAAAAAGCGAACAATCGGAAACTCAAAATAACCTGTTGAATGACTTTATCAGAGAAATCAATTAAGATGGATACTGTATGAAAATTTTCAGATTTTCATTTCCAGATAATTTAATTCAGATTCCTGTTTCAACTTGCTCATTATCTAGGTACCATCCGTTCAACAATGTGTGACTGCCGAATAGGGTCTGATTAGAACAGTTGAAAAGTTAAAGACCACTACCGTTTTTAGTTAATCACAAGTTTGAACGCACTGCTTTCAATTAGGTAAAAACATCTGTTTTTCTTTAAAATCATTTCTTCAGCAATTGAAATAAAGTACTGTACCAACTCTTGAATTCTTCATCGCAACGGGTGTTGTATTCATTGATCAGTATCTGAAACTTCTGGATCATCCCCAAAGAAACAAAAACGTAGTAGTAAAGGTAGCAGTTGGTCGTGCTGGCGTGTTTGTGAGAGATATGCGTTTGGTTTGCCATATCTCTCTAGAGTTCGGGTATTCAGGGATTGACTTTTCCTTTTGAACGAAACTAGATCGCTAATCCAGAATCTGGTTCCAGATTCGAGACAAAAATGTTGATATCGAACAACGGTTTCCAGCATGACATTTTTTTATATAGACGTTCTCTGGATGAGGTAATAGCACTAGAAGTTTGATGTTAATCATATCTAGATCAAAAAGTATCTGCAAGCCATGTGGTCACGGCGGCAAAAACAAATTATAAACGCCCACTGAGTCGGCCTATTTGTCTATGCAAATGTTCTCTGATGGTAACTTCAAAATTGCATTAGTTTTTTCCTACCAAAAACATCGTCTCAATTTTGCAACGTTCGGTTTACACGTCGTGGGTGGATGAAACCTCACGACTTCATTAGTTTTAGTTCTCGTCGAACGCCCGCATATGTTTTCCACTTGTACACTGCTCAAAACTTTCACCAGTGCACACCTCATTCTCGTGAAGAGAAGCTCCCTTTGAGCTCTAGTTCTCTTTCTGACGACGGCAGAATTTTTGTGTAATGTTGGGGAGCAAACTCATCGGGCCGCCACAGATCCTCGTTTCTTAGAGAATCGGAGATTGTCGGACCGAAACGAAAATCGAAAAGCGGAGGAGGTGAAAAGCACAAAGTGCTCACCCCAACCATGTTGTCAGCTGTTCCACGTGTTTTTTCACATCTAAACTGTAAAGTGACGAATACCAAATATACGGTCGGCAATGGTTCTGTCAATCATAACATTGTGACACACGATATGAAAAAGCAATGTCTTTTGTTTCCACATTTCAACATATTAGTCATATTTTTGTATGGGAACAATGAGAAAGAAAGCGGCCGGTCGTTCGTTACAACATCACAGATTGGAAAAGAGGGAATCAGATTATTTTTATACATGAGCCACTTCTTCGTCATCTTTGGCGAGGGCGTTTTCCTCATCAGAATCATCTGCGTATGGAGCCAAGCTTGGATAAAGTTCAATCAATCTCGTTAATTCCCCTTCTTCTCCATATAAGATGCGATCGCAGACGGGTAATACCTTGAAAGAAAAGAGTGGAATATGTGTGATATAACTGATAGTAAACCTGTGTCAAAATGAAAGTTGTTGAATATGCGAATACAGCACCATCGCGAATGTTGTCTGCCAGATGTTTGAGATACATTTTCCACAACTCATCCGCATATACTTCGCAAATGACTTGGACAGGGGATCTATTGAAAAATAAAGTTTCAGATATGCCAATGGTCCGACTTACAATCGCAAAGGAGCTAAATCTTTAGACAAAGTGTGAGCGACTTTAGCAAAGTGAACGACGTTTTGGGAGACATTCAGAGAACTTCTTGATTCATCATTCGCTGATATGGCCCATTCCACGTTGATTCCAACATCAGAAAGTTCTTCGACTAGACGGTTTAGAGCCGACTCCGAGTCAAGAACATAAGGACGCCACTTTTCTTCCTAAAATAACTGAATCACCAGATGTCAAGAGAAATATTAGAACTCACAGAAATTCTCATACGAACCGCATCGAAAATGTTCTCAAAGTTTCCTTGCAACGATTTTTCCAGTGGGCCACTGAGCAGTCGATTGACTTCAAAGTTCAGATGCACACCGATAGCTGTCAAGTCTTCCATCGTGTTCATGACGTGCTTCCAGGTGTAGGAAATGACTGCGATCGCAGGCGCGACCTCGATTACGTGTCTGCGGATCGAAGAAAGTAGTGTGCTCAACTCGTATGAACACCATTGGAGTACTTGACAGTAATACTGAGGCATTGTTCTGTACTCGTTGGCAATGTCCGAAACTGCGTTTCCGTAGAGAGAACAGAGCTGTCTAACATAAGAAATGGGCTCTTCCGATACAGTGACCTCTCTCATAGCATTGCGTTGTAGCGCGCTTCTACGTCGCAAGTAGACATCGGTGGCGTAAGTTCCGCGACCAAGCTGAGTCAAAAGTGTCCTCGCTTTCTTCATTGCACGTGGACCACCATGAACAGCACCAGGACGACTGACGTCTTCACTGAGAAGTTGGACAATCTGAGGAAAAAAACAATCGTTATGAAATACTCATACTAAAATAACCTGGTTTTCTCTCATTTGTAATTGCACATCTATGACGGTATCCTTGGTCGGACATTGTTTCCATTCATGGATCAGCTCTACAGCTTGGTCCAAGTCTCGATGCGCAATGCAATCGTCTAGTTCAGCGGGCAACTCGGAAAGCCACTGGATATCGTTGTCGTCTTCAAATGCTTATTCACTATACAAAAACAGTTATATAACTTACTTTTATCTTCCACTGTGGTCTCCTCTTCTTCTTGAAGTATCTCCTGTTTCTCCTCGATTTTCTTTGCCCGATCTTTTACAGTTTGTCTTTTCCCACGGATTGTTGCTTGTCTAACCAGACTACCTTTGTGTAGAATCTCCCGCTTAGCTTGTTCAAGTTCATCAAACCATAACTTCCTGATTCGCGCACTTTCACAAAGATAGCAACGAGATTCCGGAAATATCAAAAGTTTCAAAACTTTCCCAGCGTTAGCTGCTCCAGATTCTCGATCTTTCACATTCACTGGAGCAACTGAGTTCAGTGAAAGGGTTGACTCCATACTGCAAACTTCTATTTTTACGTAAATTCACGCTTAAGAGTAACTTACACATATTTTCCTGCAGCATTGATATTGCCAATAATCAGTCTATGGGAAAGCAAAATGAGCATACACCTCTGAACCGGTTTTTTCGTTTCTACATCAAACTGCTCCATTTCACCATGCAGAATAACTTTCTCCGAAGGAGACATGTTGTTTAAAATTCCCTACAATACAGTTTTTTACTCCGTAAATAATATATGAATAAAAACTTACGCTAATGCCTTCCATTTTCTGCATCAAAATCTGTACAGGGTTCGTGCTTGAAGTAGTCGTTGAATGACTAGAAACAGTATGGATGGAAGTTTTATCGTCACCAGTCATCATAACAAGGTTCTCAATCACTTGCTTTTGTTCGAGCAGGTGGTGGGTGAGCTGATAAATTTCACGCTCCAAATCTGCAGAAAAATGTTGAAAATCCGATACTTCGGAAAGTGAAAAGCTCAAACAAAAAACATACGTGATATTTCTTTGGATGCATCGATAAATTGCTGGTAATTTCGGAAAACGTTATTTTTTAATGTTTCTTGAGAAGCATGGTTGAGTGCGCTCATTTCCGATCTCAGTTGGCGAAGTTTCCGTGTTTCATCGCCAACGCGAATGCCTTTCAACCTATCACGAATGTCTAAATATTTATTTTATAGATATAAAATAATCATTCTTATAATATATTCCGTAAATGGAGTACGTGTGTCATTCGTTCATTCCGTCCGCCGTGAAAATAAATATTTTCAACGTGAATTTCTTTTTGCCCTAGGTTGCGCATGTCTGCAAATTCGGTTCTTTTTCTACTGTTCCCCCGGCCTGAATGCGGCTGAAAGCCGCAGGATCAGGCTGGTATCTATAGATTAAAACTGAAAATCATACATACTGATATTATATGGCAAATCGTTTCAATTTAAATATCTTCTCGTTCACATTTTGTTTTTTACTAAAAAACTGAAACGAAACTTTCTTCCACATTCTTCAAATTTGATTCCAAACGATTCGCCAGAGAAGTTAAGAGAACATCTGAAACAGTTTAAAAAAAACTCACAGTCGGATGGCGAAAAGGCATCTGATTGAATTAACCCAACCTCCTTTGACCCCATAGGGAATCTGAATTTTTTAATTGAGAAAGGTGTTTAATGGCATTACATTAAATAAATTAATGCTGAGAAAAAAACAAATTTCTGCTTTAAGCTTAAAGAAGAAAACAAAACACGAACTCGTGGCCGCGGTCGCGTAAGATCTCGTCCACGGTCGTGGCCTAACTTTTCAGAATAATAATATTGTACTGCAAATACATGTATACGTATGCACGTAGCCGTCTGCCTAAAAACCCAAAACAATAATAAACATTACAAAATTATTACCTGTGATTATTCTGGTCGTCTAGCTTTATAAGTGGAAAATGGTGGAACCTTCAAGAGTAGTTGAGGTAAAAAACTTTTTTCCGTGGGCATGCATGAAATTAGAATCACGCGTGATCACAAGTAGAATTTATAATCAGTTTAACATCTCATCTCATTTGTTTTATTCCCTACAGTTACTTGTTGGTCATTCATCCTCCAGACTCAGTGGTACTCAAGAAAATAAGCATACTCACAAATGGACACTATTTGTGAAGCCAGTCAACAAGGACTACGATGATTTTCTTGATAACAAGCTTATTCAGAAAGTCAAATTCCAAATTCATGACTCATTTCCAAACCCTATACGGAGTGTATCGAAACCACCGTTCAAAGTAAGGAAACCCGCTGAAAATAGTCTGATGCATATCTTTTAAACTGATCTTTAGGTAACGGAGACAGGGTTTGCATCATTTTCCACATATGTTACAGTTTATTTGAATCTTCCAAACCAGAAACCTCATACGTTCCCTTACGAGCTTAATCTTTTCACCGGTGATCAGGATGTTCAAGAAGAAGTTCAGAAATTGGTGATCCGTGGTGATACTATTCCATCAGCATTTGCTGAGCAGGTTAAACGCTATTGCAAATCCAAGAAACGAAAAGCTTCTGTAATATCGCCTACTTTTCAAAAATCATCACACGAAACCAAAAAAGTGAAGCGAGATAAGTCAGAAATTTCTGAAAAGATCGATAGGAACGAGAAAGAGGATTCGAAAGAAGCTTCATCAAAAAACAGTAGGAAGCACAAGGAAGTCAAGGATTTATCTCTTGAAGTGCCGATGAAAATGGCAAAAATGGAAACAGGTACATCAGCAGATTTACACTCCTCTAGCGGTTGGGAGAGTATTTCAGTCGAAAGATTGAGGGATACGACAGAATCACCGACTACAAACGGGGCCATAGAAACAGCTGAAGAACTAACAGAGAAATTGAACAAATGTTCTGATCCATATGTTGTGTACAAGTGAGTTCCGTTCCGAAATGGTAACTTAAAATTTCAATTTCTCATTTCTAGAGTCAGTGAATTTCTACTCAGTATGCCGAATACGACACTCTTCAGGTCCACGCTCCGCCTATCGTTTGACCTTTCCAACTCTAGTCAGCCAACCCTTTCTGAAATTTCTAGATTATTGAAAATTACTAAAAAGTCGAAGCATTCCGAATAAACTTAATCTGATAGCCTCCATACCCAGGGATCATATCGAAACGGTTGTAAAATTCTTGTTCTCACTTGTTGTCTCATCGTTTTAATAATTTTATTCTGTTTATTACAGTTATCAGCTGTAGTCTACCAAATTGCATTACCAATCAAGACTCATTTGTTTTCTTGTTTAATAATTTTTTCATGAATTTTTAATTTTTAAAATGAATTCTTCGTTCAAAATCAATTCAATTTATTACACGAAAAAAATTCTCTGATCAATTCCCGTTTCTAAAGTTTTATTTTTAAAAAATAATTATATGCTACGCATCAACTGCAGTTCTGTGCATTTTTGCGTAGGTGTTTTGTTCAACAAAAAATGCAGACTCTGTTTCGCATCAAGTTGCAATTATTTTTATGGTTTTTGAATATTTTTTGAGTCAACACTAATTTTTCTAGTGCATCATTTTGTCTATGTCGGTTTTCAATAGAGTACAAGCGAGCTGACAAGTGTGCTGGCCGCGGCCATAGACCAGGTCTTGGCACGACAGAGAAAAGTAGTGCGTTAGAGAGAGAGATGAGACGCAGATACCGCAGAAATCAATACGCGGTCGCACACAAGCGCTGTCTTCTTCTGAACACTGTTCTTATGCATAACAATGTTCCTCTCGAGTCGCAAAAACAGATTTGTTGTCAGAAGATTCTAAATATGTATACAAGTTTATTTTTTCTTCTCTCATTTCAAAAATATCCGCATGTTCTCATTAAAATTACCCAATTTCAGAATTAAATCAAATGTCTGATCGAAATATAGCGGATGTTAGGTCGGATGTCAATTTTATAGCTTCTAAGCCATCGTGTTCTAGACGACAATCTTCCAGTTTACATAATAATGAATGCATGACGAATGTCGAATCGGTTGTACTAACACAACGATGGACTGTGAGTTTTAGAAAAATTGTGAAAATTCAGTAATTCATATTTTCAGGTCAGTAATTTTGATAGTTTATTGAAGTTGAGTCAACCCGGAAGCTGTCTACGCAGCACAGTTTTTAAGTAATTTAACGAAGTAGTAATTTAAAAAATATGTATATTTCAGAGATGAGTCTGTTCCCGAAGCATGTTGGCAACTTTGCCTTTATCCTGGCGGAAAACGAGAAGAGAATGCCAACAATGTCTCGTTGTTTTTGAAAATGTCAGCTACATCACCTTCCAAAGAAGTATGTCGTTTTCTTAAAAGATTTAAAAAATAAAAATTTCTAATTTTCCTGAAAAATGGTTGGGAGTAATGCTACATCTATTTTTTTTCCTTTCAGGTTGTGCTGAAAGCTGAGTATCGTTTCTATTTTCTCGATGACAGTGAAGAGCCCAAGTTCAGCAATGTAAATGTAGGGGAATTCCATGCGAAGCCGCCTAAAGGAGGACACTCGTGGGGACTGCGCAACATCCCAACTTCTAAAGTGCAAAACAGTATTCGCCAGGACAAATCTCTGGTTATTTCTTGTCACATTGAGCTTATCCCTGATGTTTCAAAAGTTCCCTGCAAAAGAATGCCAATGATGCCATCAATAAAGATGCAGTTTTCGCAAGTACCGACATCATTTGTGGATAGAGGTATTGATTAATTTTCGAATTTTGCTTCGGAAAATTGGAAAATTATACTTCACTAATTTATAGAATTGGAAATGTTGGCAAGTGGCGAGGGAACAGATATGACGATAATCGCTGGTCCCGAGGAAGGCATTCGTCAAAGTTTCCGTGTTCATGCCTACAAGTTGCGTGCTCACTCCGATGTTTTTCAAATGATGTTAAGTCATGAGCAGATGAAGGAAAGCCAAGAGAAGAAAATAGATATTCTCGACTTTTCGCCGGTGTCCGTGAGAGCTATGGTCGAATTCATTTATGCAGGAGTTATCAAGACTGAGATAGATGTTATCGAAGCTGTTGATGTCATGCAAATCGCAGAAAAATATCAAATAATGGCTTTAAAAATGACATGTGAGCAGCATCTCCTCGACAAGCTGAATGTGAACAATGTTTTGGATTGCATAATCCATGCTGAGCGATACAATACTGATGTATTGTATGATGCATGCGTTGAATACGTAAGAGCTTACATTCTGGTCGGGCTCTTCCAATCTTCATTTTTCTTTACAGGCTGTGCACAACCGCCAGATGATAATGGCACTTCCTTCATGGCGGAGTTTTATCCAAGAAGAACCGATGATGGCAAACAGCTTGCTCGAAAAAATGGTGAATGCAAACGACGTGTCTCCACCCACAAAAAAATCCCGTGTTTAATACAACATCTTTGAAGTCCAATTTTTTCTACTGAGCTGGGTTTATATTCTCTTTTTCCACACGAAGTTGAATCTACAGCAAGAGTCGGACATATGTTCACCTTCTTTCCTTACAACTTAGATACTCTATCTAGTCATAGTTGAATTGCATTCTCCACCAGCACTGATTCGTTTTTTGTTTCGAAATTCTCTATCTCGACTCACAATCAGAGAAATGCTACCCCTTCTATTTTTCAATTCTTCCTTTTCTGTGATGCCTCTTCTAAAATTTATCTAACAAGGTAATGGTTAGTTTCAAAATTCCCGTGTTTCCCATAAGTAAAAGCTTTTTGGATGGTGTTCTTCAAAAACTATGAGGCTCAGTGGATGACTGAGCTGATCATAGTTGATTTTTTTATGATTAGCATACTTATTGACAATCCGGGAAATTTGAGATCCAACCATTCCTCATATGCATTATTTTTACTTATTTTCTGTCATCTCGCCTGGATAGTAGTTTTTTCCACTTCCCAGTGCATCCGGTGTCGCTTCTCACTCTCCATTCTGACGGATTCCCTAGCGTTTTTTTAATTGGCATCCAGTATTCTCAATTAAATCCAATTCCTACTGTCTGTAAAATTTCGTCTCCTCACAATCAGTTTCATGAAGCTCCCAATTTCATCGCCCCAATATTCACTGATTTTTTATCTCCCCTCTCCCCAATTTATACCGTTTTTTGTAATTGTTGAATGAAGGTTAGATTGGAATTTTATTTTATTGTTTGTTGTGTTTTACTTTCATTGTTAGTTCCCGTGCATTTGAAATATTTTCGGTGTTTTTAAACCTTTTTTTTCAAGAGTTCTTTCAGATGGGTAGAATGAATGTGTCGATGATGAGATACCTCGAAGGGGATCACTTTCGAGTTCTGATTGCTGTCGAAATGGGAATGAAAAATCACGAAGTAGTTCCGCTGGCCCTTGTTTCCTCCATTGCTGGGATCCATCGTGGAGGTGTAATGAGAACTTTGAACGATCTCTGCAAGCACCAGTTAGTGGCGTTCGAGAGGAGCAAAAAATGTAAGTATTGCTGAAAAACATAACTTTGACATAGGTCGCGTCCAGGTTTTCAAACAATCTTATTCTCCCAACATTCTTGGTTCAAAAGAGACAAATTACTGTTTATTTCAGTTGACGGATATCGCCTGACAATCCGCGGCTACGATTACCTCGCACTCCGTGCACTCTGCTCCAGAGAAGTTGTCGGCAGCGTGGGAAACCAAATCGGAATCGGAAAAGAATCTGACGTTTATGTTGGAGGTGATCCGGAACTGAACGATCTTTGTCTCAAATTTCACCGCCTCGGAAGAACTTCGTTCCGAAAAATCAAGGAAAAAAGAGATTACCACAAAAAGAGAAAAAGTGCTTCCTGGCTCTACCTCAGTCGTCTTGCTGCTGCTAAAGAATTTGCTTTTCTGAAATCGCTACAAGAACGAGGATTTCCTGTTCCTAAAGCAGTAGACGTTTGCCGGCATCTGGTTGTAATGCAGCTAGTCGTTGGAGAAACTCTCTGTAATGTGAAACATGTGGATGACGTTGCAGGCTTATATGATCGACTGATGGCGCTTATCGTGAAACTTGCTAGACATGGTGTCATTCATGGAGATTTCAATGAATTTAACCTGATTATGCTCGAAGACGAACGGATCATCATGATTGATTTTCCCCAAATGGTTTCCATTGATCATGCAAACGCTGAATTCTACTTTGACCGTGACGTCACTTGTGTGAGAACTTTTTTCAAAAGACGTTTCGATTATGAAAGCGAGGATTGGCCCAAATTTGAAGAAATTGAAAGGAAAGGAAATATGGATGTATTGCTGGAGGCTTCTGGATTCACCAAGAAAATGGCGCTCGATCTGAATAAAGCCTACGATGATGGAAATTTTTTGGCACACTGCGAACAAGAAATGAGAAATGCCGATTCCGGAGAAGACGAAGAGAAGTTTACTGATGACGATGATGAAGAAGATGAGGAAACGATGGCAGCTATCGAAGAGGAGGAAGATGAAGATGTGGATAAAGAAGAAGTGCAGGAAACTGAAAAGGTCACAAAACAACAGAAAATTGTCCTCTCGCAGTCAACTCGGTTCAACGATTGGCTTTCCAGTGCTACGACGCAACTAGAGAATGTGGATATCAGTTGTTTGAAAACTGAAGAAGGTTACGACGATAGTGACCTTCCTGACAAAATAGTGAGTCTTGTATTTTTTCTTTTTGTTTTGATAGTTATTCTCTCACAGAATCATCCGCATGGTCTGGCCGTTCGCCAATCCAATGAAGAAAGTGATGATGAAAATGAAGACGAAGATGAAGACGATGGCGAAGAGCTGATAGCGGTCGAAGAGCAACCCAAAAAGGCTGCTGGGAAAAAACGATCTGGTATCCCATCTGGCCCTAGAAGTGTGGCTAGCAGTGCCGCAACATTTACTTCAGAAGAGATCAAGAGAAAATTGGCATTAGAGAAAAAACGCAACAAAGAAAAGGTTGGTTCATTATATCTTTCCGATACCGTAGTTACCCGTCCTTTACAGATCCGCTTGAAGGTCAAAGGCAAACAAAGTGCAGTGAGTCGGAACCGAAAGGATAACAAGAATGTGATTTCGGAGTACGCTGGATGGATTTGATGGACAAATCCGGAATTTCAAATTATCTCTCAAACACACGATTCGGTTGATTTACTTCTTTGCCCGTCTTTTCCCATTTTTTTTTGTTTTCTGTTTTTGTTAACATTTTGTTTTGTTTGTTATCTTTAAACCTGTCATGAAGATTGTTCGACATAATTCATAAGAGTACAGCGTTGACATGTTCATGCATTTCTTCGCTTGCCCCGCTATCTGCAGATTGATAAGAATCTTAACGTGCACAGACAGATAACGAAATAGTTCATCAGTTACTTTTCTCGTTCAGTTTTTTCGCCTTCAGTTGCCACTATGACAAAAACTCGTGCTGTCATCCCTGATGACTTTGAGGTTAGTTGAAAATTCAGTAGTACACATTTTAAAATAAACAATGTTCTTCAGCTTCCAGTTGAAGCGTTCGACATTCCCCTTTGTTATCAAGGAGACTTGTCAGGAGTCGTTATTCCGGAAGGTCTCGTGAGAGATCGAGTTCGCCGTCTTGCCAAAGGTTTTTTCTCTGACTACTAAACGCTTTTTACTTTTATTTTCAGACATTCATGCTGAAATCGGAAACAAGCCAATAGCCCTCCTATGCGTTCTCAAGGGTTCTTACAAGTTCTTTACTGCTCTAGTCGAAGAACTGACCAATGCGCGCTCTGCTTGTCCGGAACCTATGACGGTGGACTTTATCCGCGTGAAAAGCTACGAGGATCAGAGTAGTACTGGACAAGTGAGTTGGAGAAACGGAGCACATTCGCTTAAATACCTACTGTCAGATTCAAATTATGGGATTATCGAACTTGGACGAGCTAAAGGGAAAGAGCGTTCTTGTTGTCGATGATATTTCCGACACCGGTAGAACTCTTGCGAAGCTTTTGAGCACCCTCAAAGAGACTGGTGTAGAGAAGACTTGGACTGCGTTACTTCTATCGAAACGCGTTCAACGTATCGTTGATGTTCCAGAGGATTTTGTAGCTTTCGAAATCCCCGATAAGGTGAATTCCGTTCTGTTTTCATAAATTCTTTTTAATTTTGCTATTTCAGTTCATCGTTGGTTACGGATTGGACTACAACCAAAAATTCCGCGATCTCGGACATATTTGTGTAATGAGTCCATCCGGAATTGAAAAGTATAAATCTCATTGAAATGTTATAAAGTTCACCAAAATTGTGATATTTTCTTTTTTTCTTTTACATCTTATTAATGAAATTATCGTTTAATGAATACAGCTTCTTAAAAAACTGTGTCTCCATGATATCATTTTTCAAAAAATAAGAGTTCCTAAACTGAAGCGATACCTGTTGTAATAAAAACCTGTGTATGCACATATATGTGCAAACTCAAGTTTTTCGTTTTCCTAAATCAAAAGTTTGGTCACAGCCCACTCTTCTGGAAAACTGTTTAATTTTTACAGTTTTTGTTTAAAAGAGGTGTATATTTTCCGAATCAATGGATAAGAAGAATGAACAGCATTCTAGGCAGAAGTTTATCGAAGAACAACTCGCCGCACTGAAGCAGGTTTTCTAGGAACACTTATGCAACCGCCCCTCATAAAAATGTTTAGGAAGAGAAGGCTCTAAAAGAGGCTCAAGATACTCTGAAGCACCAGCGCTGGCTTATACAGTCCGAAAACAACAAAATCAAGGAGAAAATCTCGCAGTCTTCCAATGGAAATCCATCGTGAAAATAAATTGATTATTGAACTTTGTAGAAGTATATGTTCTATTGGTGTCAAAAAAGTGGAAAACTCGTGTCTATCAAATAATCGTAGCCCGCAATATAGTGCTCGCAACATTTAATTATTTTTCGGCAGGAAAAATTTATGACGAGAGAGTGCAGTATGTGCGGAGGGTGCCGATGTTCTGCGCTTTTCTCGTGCGGCGTTTGCGTATTTCCAGTGATGAAACTGTGCACTGAATAGTTTGAATTCAGTCGAATTCTTAATTTTCTCTTTTGGTTTGTAGAAAAGTTTGTTTCAAAGTTTTTTTTTTTTAATTTCTAAACATTCAGAATTTCAGCGATTGTTGTGTTTTCTGATCTTAAAGGTGTGTTTCATTTTTTATTGGTATTGTAGAATGCTCCGAGACAAAAAATCCGGTTTCCCGTTTCCGCGCCGCCGCAAGTGCCATAAAGTCCGTCCGTACGCTCGCAGACTGACCGCCCTCCCGTGGTTGATTCCCGACAATCCATATACCGGAAGAGACGGCCTTGTTCCCGCAGTCGTCTCTTTCTCTCTTCTCTCCTGATTCAATTTGCTATGGATTTCACTTTTTTTCTGAAAAATTTTATTGAAACTGCCTGGGAACGGTTTTGCACTCGGAAAAACGATTTTCTTCCCATTTTATACGTGAAATATTCCCTTTGAGCCAAACTCAATCGTTGTCCGTTAATTCTCTATTACACGTCAGCTTAACGGTTTCATTATATTCTCAGTTCGTCACGCTCTTGTGCAAATTGCAGATGAGGGAACCGCTACTATTTGTTTTATCAGCGTTAATAATCTGCGTAGTACATTCCCAATTCGAAAACGGGCGTCTTTGTTTCTGCAAAGGTGATGAAGCAGTCGAACCATGTGATTGCTCAGAGTCTAGAACTATTGATAGTTTGAACAATAACAGATTGCACGAAAAAGTGCAAAGTTTGCTGAAGAGGGACTTTTTCCGATTTTACAAGGTGAGATTCAACTATCAGAGACATCAAGCTCCATCTTTTTTTCAGGTGAATATGGATAAGTCATGTCCATTTTGGGCTGATGAACGCCAGTGTGGAACAAACCAATGCGGAATAGCATTCTGCGATGACGAAGTTCCTGCTGGATTGCGGAAACGAAATGTGGTCAACATGGTACGGAGAGCAGTTCAGAATCAGAAACACAACGATCGCTGGAATCATACAACGCACATCCCTATCGTTCAGGATTCTGAAGATGTTGCCAAAGAGCCGTGCACTGAAGCGGGAAATAAAATTGATCCAATGGATCGAACGCTCCTTGATGATGAGAAGCGCCAGCTTGATGCGATGGATCATCACGACGATGGTCTAGAAGACAAATTCTGTGAAATTGAAGGTGCGATATATTTTCATACAAAATTTTCAAAAAAGAATGTGTGCTCAATAACCAATATAGTTGTTGATTTGGTCACCTGCTGCCAAATCGTTTATTAAATTCTGTCTATGTTATACGTCTCCCACGCTCCAGCAAATTGTATACATTCCATTGTTTTCCATATGGATTGTAAGCAAATAACACATCACAAAATCAAAATAGTCTGGCATGCGGAGTAAATAAGAGCAAAAATCTGATTTTATGATAATGCGAGATTTGACAAAAACGTTTTCTAGATGACGAGTCTGATGAAATGCATTATGTGGATCTTTCGAAAAATCCTGAAAGGTACACTGGGTATGCCGGAAAATCACCACAACAAGTATGGAAGAGCATATACGAAGAGAACTGTTTCAAGTAGGAATTTATTATTGGTCTTGAACAAGTTTTCTAATATGTTTTGTAGGCCCGATCCGAAGTTTGACAAAAACTTCTTGATGAACCCTAGCAACTTTGGTTAGTTTCTGTTGTTTTTAGAAACAAAAATTGATGCTCTATTAACATCGAAATATTAAAAAATTAAAATAGCTTTTTATTAACATTAAATGAAAAACCAATAACATTTATTCAGAAGGTACGTTACCCCGAGCAATTGGGACCCAATGAATGGTGATCGGGGAGCCCATGTTAACAAATGTCTTGTCCGTGTCCTCACCGTGTCTCTCACTCTGGGATATCTCGAGCTTTTCTTTCCAACAAACGTTTTCACATCACCTTAACCTGCATGAGTTTTCCGCTTTTCATACTTAACATTCTGAAAAGTAACAATTTATTATTTTGAAAAGCAACTAAATAGAGTGTTCCGTGTTTAAATAGCTCGGGCAACTTTTTCATCTTTCTGGGTCCTTTGTAGTATCGTTTCTCTGACGCTCCAACTAATCCCTATCATTCTTCATGAAAGTGCCTGTAACTATTCCAGGAATGTGTTTGGAGAAGCGTGTCTTCTATAGGTTGATTTCTGGTCTCCACTCAGCTATCACTATTTCAATTGCTGCTTACAACTATAAGCCACGTGAGTTAATCGTTAGAGTTTTGAAATTGTTGATTTAAATTTAAGCTCCACCGAATCTTGGCCAGTTTGGATCCCAAATGCAGGGTTCTTGGTTCAGGAACACCGAGATGTTTGCTGGTAGATTTGGAACGAAATGGTCATGGGAAGGGCCACAACGTCTTCGTAACGTTTATTTCGTCTACCTTCTTGAGCTTAGAGCATTGTTGAAAGCAGCGCCCTACCTACAAAACGAAATATTCTACACAGGAAATGAACAAGAAGATGCAGACACTCGGAAAGCAGTTGAAGAGCTTCTTGAGGAAATTCGTTCACACCCAGATCATTTCAACGAGAATGAAATGTTCACAGGAGTCGAATCGCACGCCAGAGCTCTCCGAGAAGAATTCAGATCTCATTTTGTGAACATTTCAAGAATCATGGATTGCGTCGAATGTGACAAATGTCGTCTCTGGGGAAAGGTAAGTGTTGATATTTACTTTGCTCAAAATAATGTTCCTTGCTGCTCAGGTTCAAACACATGG
This sequence comes from Caenorhabditis sp. 39 LS-2015, assembly GCA_900536345.3. Taxonomy (NCBI): domain Eukaryota; kingdom Metazoa; phylum Nematoda; class Chromadorea; order Rhabditida; family Rhabditidae; genus Caenorhabditis; species Caenorhabditis waitukubuli. Next base: position 10,334 of record LR567010.1, on the reverse strand, counting down.
CATGGGAACAGCTTTGAAAATCTTGTTCTCCGATCTTCCTCATTCTCACTACAAACATGACTCCTCGAAATTCCAGCTGACCAGGTCAGTCACAAAGTAAAAACACATGTTTTGGAACCATTTTCAGAAACGAAGTTGTTGCTTTGCTCCAAAGTTTTGGTCGGTATTCTTCGAGCATCATGGAAGTCTCCCATTTCCGTCAAGAAATGTACCCGGAATCTCTTAGTCGAACCACCACCTTCAAAAAAACAGATTTATAGTGAATTATTGCATGTTATTATTTATTTGTATCCGTTTTTTCACTTTCTGTTAAATACTCGGTTGCTTTTTTTTGCTGAAGCCGGCAAATTATTTTTTCACTATGGGTCTCTCATGCTCTATATCCGTACTCGAAATCCATTTTCTGGTTGTACATAGTTTTGTTTTTTTTTTAAATAATAAATAGGGATGTCTCAAATTGCATGAATAGAGAGAAATGAAGTAGAAACTGCTGAAAAATAAAAGAAAAATCAACAAGAGAAATAGTGAGAAACTAGGAACGCACTTCGACTACTCCGACCGCTTATTGTTAGGGAACTACCGTAAACGTTCTAATCATTAAGGGAAAATGACTGATTTCTTATGGGAAAGTTCGTGGGCTAGCCCCTCAGATAAAAGAAGATGTTTTGTGCTAGCGCATCTGTCGAAATTGCCATTTTCGCTCATCTACGTCTCCTCAATCAACACGCTTTCTCATCTCCACCCGTTTCGCAAATGTTTGCTAAACGGCGGCGCGGCGGCGGATGCAGGCTGACCTCGACCACTTTGCGCACACAGCTACGCACAGTTCTCTTCTGTCCACTCCGCTATCCCTCGACCAAAAACAGAACGCTGGTGTGTGCTCTCTTTCTGCCCTATGGGATCTTGTATAGGCAAGGAAGATCCTGGAGGCGGCACTCTCACGTCATCTGGAGGAGCACCCTTGAATCATATTCCCAATCTCCCCCATGAAATTCTTCCTTCCCATCCACGAGTGAATTCCAATTCGGGAATCACGTCACTTTCACCTGCTTCCCCGGTCGATAAGAATCAAAATGTGTCTCCGTCATCAAGCAATACCTTTGTTGCCCTATTTCAGTACGACGCCCGAACAGACGATGACCTCAGCTTCAAAAAGGACGATGTAAGTTCTTTCTATATATTTTCTTGCGTTCAAAGTGACCATAGGTCTTAAAATTTTTCAGATCCTTGAAATCTTGAATGACACACAAGGAGACTGGTGGTTTGCGAGGCACAGGGCTTCTGGTAAAACCGGTTACATTCCATCCAACTATGTTGCTCGGGAGAAGAGTATGGAGTCCCAACCGTACATTCAGCAAGGAATATTGAATACTGATTGTCATTTTTCAGATGGTATTTTGGGAAAATGCGTAGGATTGATGCGGAAAAGTATCTACTACACAGCTTGAATGAACACGGTTCTTTCATGGTTCGTGACTCGGAAAGCCGACAACACGAATTGTCTTTATCAGGTAAGGTTTTTTATCAGAAAACTTCGTCAATATTCATTTTACAGTTCGGGATGGCGACAGTGTTAAGCACTACCGTATTCGCCAACTCGACCATGGTGGTTATTTCATAGCCAGGAGACGTCCTTTCGTCACCCTCCATGACCTTATCACGCATTATCAACGAGAAGCCGATGGACTATGTGTAAATCTTGGAAAGCCTTGTGCTAAATCAGAAGCCCCTCAGACAACGACGTTTACATACGGTAAGAAATTTCCAATTTATGCCTCTCGAGAAATTACATTACAGATGATCAGTGGGAAGCCGATCGTCGGGCCATCCGTCTTATTCGGCAAATTGGAGCAGGCCAATTTGGAGAGGTAAGCGTTTATTTGATATGCCCGATAAACGATTAGAAACCACCAAATATACAGTTAGTGATTACTCAGTGCGCTATGCAATCTGTTTGAGTTTACCCCTGTGTTCCTCCACAGTGTTTGGTATTTCGATGATCCGAATGGAACGTTAGGCTTGAGAAAATTATTCCAAAATTACTTATCCGATCTCTTATTGTAAGGCAATTCATTATCATTCCCTTTTTGAGGCATTACCGCGATTCACACCATTTTCCCAAATAACATTAGAATGATATCCAAAATCTACCGTAATCCGCGCCGAAAACCGGAATATGAATGAATTGTTAACACACTGAGCACCACCCGTCATTTTTTGTGTGTTTGTAATATATATCCCGGTGTGTTTTCTTTTCCGACGGAAGCTTCTCTCCCACTGCGGCACACAGATCTTTTCCTCCCGTTCATTGTCTTCCAACAAAAGGAATAGTTTATTAGCGCAAAAAAGAATTTACATTGAAACATGAGAAAGGTACCTATTAAGGTATGGGAAGGGCGGTGGAAAACGAACGTTCCTGTGGCAGTCAAAAAGCTCAAAGCTGGAACAGCAGACCCGACAGATTTCCTTGCCGAAGCTCAAATTATGAAAAAGTTCAGGTGAGTGAAAGATCCTTGTGCGTTTGAATAATTTATTCCAGACATCCAAAGCTCTTGTCACTTCTCGCTGTTTGCACACGGGATGAGCCCATTCTGATTATCACTGAACTCATGCAAGAAAACCTGCTCACATTCTTGCAGAAGAAAGGTCGACAATGCCAGATTCCTCAGTTAGTAGAAATATCAGCCCAGGTACAATAAGACTACCACGATTTTAGAGGGTTACATTTTTTACCATTCAGGTAGCGGCTGGAATGGCTTACCTTGAAGAGCACAATTTCATCCACCGAGACCTTGCTGCTAGGAATATTTTGATTAACAATCTTCTGTCTGTTAAAATAGCAGATTTTGGGTTGGCCAGGATCTTGATGAAAGAGAACGAATACGAGGCCAGAACAGGGGCTAGATTCCCAATCAAATGGACTGCGCCAGAAGCGGCTAATTACAACCGATTCACCACCAAGTCAGATGTGTGGAGTTTCGGGGTTCTTCTCACTGAAATTGTCACGTTTGGAAGACTTCCATACCCAGGTAAGATAATACGGTTTCTACCCATTTAAGGCAACTGTAAGAAATGTTTGCTTTGCAGGAATGACAAACGCAGAAGTTCTGCAACAAGTGGATGTAGGCTACCGTATGCCGTGTCCCTCTGGCTGCCCTCCAGCTCTTTACGACATAATGCAGCAGTGCTGGCGCAGCGATCCCGAAAAAAGACCGACATTCGAGACATTGCAGTGGAAACTGGAAGACTTGTTCAATTTGGATTCTTCTGAATACAAAGAAGCTAGTCTAAACTTCTAAAAGTATTTTCTGGGTTCTGTTCTTTGTGATAATTGAAAAATTACGGGTCAAGCTGATGTGCACATAACTTTTCCTTTTTTCTCGCTCAACTAGTAATGTTTTATATTTCAAATTCCATAGCTATATGATAATGAATTGTGTTAAATATTGATTTCATGAACTTAGCCGGCTACAGTAACCGAAAATGTGTAGGATCGGGATGATCGGAGTTGTGAGAGTAATCCGACCCCATTCCAAACAAAAAGATGATTGGCAAATATTAAAAGTATAAGAAAAACTTGGGTTGAAAAGCTTGAGAAATACCCTCATGAGCGTTCATATTGAACTGAGTAGGTTCTCAAACCAGAGAGGTCTTTGGCAGAGTTCAACATTGCACAGTTACCCATACCGTGCTTCTGGCTCAGGCAGACAGTGGGTTTTTATGCTTTTCCTCTAAATACTTTCCGAATATTTGTCTATTTAACAACAGAATTAGGAAAGTTTGTGTTTCATTTTGCTTAGCAAGTCAACTCAAATAGTGAAAAGGATGACTGAGAAAAAAGTTATTCTCGCTCGGAAACCTTTGTAGTTTTTTGTTTCTATGAATCCAAAAGTCTTGACTTCCATTTGTTTCGAGATTGGAAAAAACAACTTGTTTATTATTCTTCTTTTTCATAAAGAGGAAGTTGAACAGCTGTTCAACATAACTCGTATTTGGAATAATTGTTTATTTCTGTGTTTTTTTTCTCGATCCACTTGTCTGTAATACTTTTTTGAAGCTTTTAACGGAATCAAGCAGTTTTGTAGAAGATTGCAACACTTGATGTAAAATATGCCTTCTTCCCCTCCGCTTACTCCTAGTGCTAAGGTACTGTACGAAGAAGGGGATACCCATGATGGACTTAGTGAGTTTCGTGATCTTAATTTGTCAAGAATGACCTCGCGTTCTGTTGCAGCTGTTTGGACACCAAGCCATGCTTACCGGAACAGATCCTCAACCTCGCGTCAGAGGATCTGCATCGGACTCATTTTTGGAGGGCTGATGTTTCTCTTAGGACTTTCAGTCGGTGTCTTCCTTCATGCGACACTCTTCCCATCTGATAGGGAACCTTTGCTCCAGCTCTCATTTCTTCGCGGTGCGGAAAACGACAGCTCAACACTAACAAGGCAATCCTCATTTTACTTAGATAGTCTAAATTGTAATAGATCCAAAGTAGTTGATACGGAAGAAAGTACCTCGATAGAGGAAGAAGACATCAAAAACTCCCAAGACGTAATCCCAAACGATACTGTTACAACTATTGAGTCTTCAAAGCATGACAGTAGCAGAGAAATAGCGAACTCCAAGAAAAAGAAAAGAATCGAACAAGCATCTGAAACTCAAACCGTTTCGACCGAAGAACAGGAGACTGATCACGATGAGACATTCGAAAGCGGAAATAAAGAAGTGCAGAACCGAGATTGTCTATTGTGAAAAAAATTTTGATTGCAGTGCTCAAACATCAGTTGGTATTCATCCCGCCTTCCACGAACCCTAGTCCCAACCGAATATGAATTGACACTTCATCCAGACTTGAAAACAGGAGTAGCTGAAGCTAATGTGGTTATTAGAATTAAGGTAATATTTTTCTACAATTTGTACAAGCGTTCCTCTATTCAGAGTAAATCTAGCACGAAACTTTTGGTTTTGAATGCCGAGAGTTTGGAAATGTTAAACTACACAGTAACACACAGAGGAACACCGGTGGAAGCTATGTTTGTAAGTTATGCGAGGGGTTCAAATAAAAAGAATATTTATATTTTCAGGTTAAATGCGAAGTCATGACGCAATGGGCTTGGAAATTTTCAAAAAAGATTAAGAAAGGGGATCATATTGAAGTTACTGTGAATTACAAAATTCAAGTCAGAACATTGCCAAGAAACAATACGTTTTCTAACCTACTTTTTCTAGATGAAAGCTGATCTACAAGGATTCTATCTGAGTACTCATGTAGCCCTGAACGGTGAAAAAACGTAAGGTATTTTCATCTTATAGGTTTAGCTAGAATATTATCAGACGGTCAGCCGCAACGCAATTTGAGCCAACATTTGCTCGGAAAATGCTGCCATGTTTCGATGAACCAAATTTTAAAGCTCGATTCCAGGTTCGGATTATAAGGTTTGTTTATCACTGACATCTTCGTTTAGATATTTAGTTTTATTTCAAAAAATTCAGGAAACCAAATCAAATCGCCAGAAGCAATATGAATCTGATCGTTTCAAAGGAATACGGTAACGGCTTAATTATTGATGAATTCGAAAAATCAGTGAAAATGTCTACTTACTTATTGGCCGTTGCTGTGTTAGATGGTTACAGTTATGCAAAACGTTTCACAAAAAAAACTTCAAAAACAATCGAGGTACGCCTGTATGCTCCAACTGACATGCTTCAAGGTCAGTCGGAATTTGGACTGAACACTACCATAAGAGCTCTCGAGTTTTTTGAAAATTATTTCAACATCAGTTATCCGCTCGATAAAATCGGTTCGTTTCCCTTTTGTTTTTCTTTGACATGTTATTGTTCCAGATCTTCTTGCCTTGGACGACTTCAGCGAAGGAGCTATGGAAAACTGGGGTTTAGTCACATTCCGAGATTCCGCTCTTCTTTTTGACGAGGAAAAAGCTAGTATTGTTGCCAAAGAGCACATCGCTCTTATAATTTGTCACGAAATAGCTCATCAGTGGTTTGGAAACTTAGTAACCATGGATTGGTGGAACGAAGTGTTTTTAAACGAGGGATTTGCAAACTACATGGAAAACAAATGTGTTGACGAGCTGTTTCCTGATTGGGACATTGTGAGTTCTCAAAAACTGAATAGCCTTATGGACACTTGAAGATGCTGCGATTTTATGCGGAAAATGTGGCATTTAGTCAAGACCCTGACGGATTCTTAAGTAGCAGAGCAATTGAATCCGATGGCGATGATAGTTTCTTGAACCTTTTTGATGCCATCAACTATCATAAAGCCGCGGCAATTATTCACATGATTGCCGAATTGGCGGGTCAGAAAAATTTCCAGACAGCCCTTGTAGAGTACCTGAATAAGTATGCTTATGACAATGCGAAAGGCTCAGATTTGTGGAAAATCATTGAGAAGGTACAACTTATTGAAAAGGTATTATGGTTTGTAAGTTTGTTGTAATTAAGCATGCAAGCCATCAAGGAAAAGTTTCAATACCTGACTTAGCCAGAGCGTATACCACTCAAGTTGGGTATCCCCTTATTTCTGTCAAGAAGACTGACGATCTGATAGAAGTATTCAATCAGACAAGGTTTGTTTTTACGGATGCAAAAGATGGAGGAAAAAACAGAGATGATCATAAGTGGCCAATTCCCATTAGCTACAGGTACAATAGGTTGGCTTTCTTTGAAATCAGTTATCTTGGTTTAGGACAAAAGACGAAGATGTTACAAAAGTACACTGGCTCTCTGCGGATGATAAAAATGGTTTTGTTTCATACCTATTTTGGATAGTACTTTATTGTCGGTTTTAGTCAGTTGGGAGACTACTTCTAGTGATTGGGTCATATTAAACACCGGAGGAGTAGGATATTTCAAAGTTCTCTACGACACTGACACTTACAAGGAATTGATCCGGCAACTGTCACAAAATCATACTGTAGGAGACTTTCAAATGAACTACCAAGAATAGTATTTAAGGCAATTTCTTCTGTTGACCGTTCAATGCTGCTTGTCGATGCGTATGATCTATCGCGAACATCACTTCTCAATATCACCACTTATCTTGATATGATTTCATATGCCGAGAGTAAGCATGTGTAAAGATGTAAACTACAAATATCTTCAGAAGAAAACGACAAAATGACTTGGTCAATAATAGCTAAGCAGCTCAGAATAGTCGAGTCTCTTATCGAAGATTCGGATTATTTGGATCTATTTCAAGACTTTCAGAGAAGTTTAATCATGAGACTATATGAGTCTCTAGATTGGGACGAAAAAAGCGCTGCTCCAAACCAAAAGAAGCTACAAGTCTTTATCTGGGAAAATGGGATGAAAACAAATCCTCTTTCAGATTGAAGCCTTTGGCGTTGCGTGCCGATTGAGAATCAAGGACTGTACAAAACAGGCTTACCAGAGATACTTGAAGTGGATTAGTGGCAGTACTCGGTAAATTTTTGAAAATAAGCTACATACTGAAGCAAACCAAAAAAAAATCGGCAAATGCTGTCAGACGTTGCCACATAATTGGAACAAAACTTTTGTATCTGCGTATGTACCGACACCTCGCGGTCTCGCGAGGTCCTCTATGTTCTCCGCATAAACACTTTTTAAAACCTTGACCAAAACTATGGCAATTTCATGGCAAAGTTTGGCAGTGTTAACCAAACATTTGCTTCCCTGAAGCTCAATTGGAAAACGTAGATTTGAAGATAACTTTATTAAGATTTTTGTTTAATTGATTCTAACATTGACCACCGTTCAGAAATCCTGACCACCATTTGGTTACTTTGTTAGAAGGTGTGAAGCAAGGCGGTACAACTGCGTGGAACAGAGTAAGTTTCGGCTTTGCGTTTTGTTGCACCAATAAATCAGTTACATTATAGATTTGGGCAGCATATAAAACCGCAGCTAGCCCGTCGGAGAAAAATAACATTATTGGAGCTTTGACTTCAACGCGTGATGTTAGTCTTATAAAAAAGTTAGTAATAAGAAACTAAACAGCTTCACTAAAAGTTACAGAATCATGAAGTATTGTTTGGAAGGAAAGATAAAACCAAATCTGATTCCTCGCGTGCTTTCTGGTTTTGCATTGAATCAAATTGGAAGGAATGCTGCATGGAAGTTCTTTAAAGATCATTTCACAGAGTTTTATGACATGTCAGTTTTGATTCAGCCTTTCTATTATTGAAAAACTGTGAATGACAGAATTGGAAGCGCTTCAACATTGATGTCGAGTTGCGTTAAGTGCCTAGCAGAACCAATCAGTACTAAACGAGAGCTGGACGAAGTGAAAGAGTTTCTAAAAAGTCAAAGGGTAGGGTGCAAATTAAGACAACTTCATTGACACACTTTCAGTTTGAGGAAGACAGTAACGTGAAAATGGAGATGACATTCGAACAAATCGAGCTCAATATTCAATGGCGCACATTGAACGAAGCAGAACTTGGAAAGTGGATTGGACTATGGGACGAACGCCGTCGGACACTGTATAGGAGAAAAAGACATAGACACTATAATCACCATTCACGCAGATTTTAGCTGACAAATTACCTTTAGTAAGATATATAAATTGCAAAGCGTGAAAACCATAAAGCTGACATTCAGACATGAAACAAACGTTTTTACAAGTTGTTTTGCCCCTTTAAAGCGGTATACGGTTTATGCCTTATCCAAAGTATATTTTTTAATTGTCGACGTCTGCATAACACCACCACGTTAAATCGCACAAAAATACTGTAAGCGGCGTTGCTTACCGTATTTTTGTGCAATTTGACATGGTGGTGTTCTGCAGAACTCTACGATCTCGGTTCTCGATAAGATTTTGCAAAGGACACCATGAGTTTCGACGAGTGTGTTGACAGCAATCGCGTTCATGTAAATAACAAAATCCCAAGGATCTTCGAAATAATTCATTGACCATAAAGCATCAGAGGAGAGCGCTCTTCAATAATTTCTCGGTGTTGGGGGATGGTTTTCTGATAGGAATCACAGAGAGATGGAAGAGAACACCATGAGAACTCCTTGAAAGAATGAAGGCTTTTTTGATATATCAATTTGATACATAAGGCAACGACTTGATAAACACGGCGAAACTTTCTTTCAAAATTAGGAAACTTTCCTTTCAATGCAAGTTTTCGAAACAGGTATTCTTTGGGAAAGTTTCCTAACCTTGAAAGAGAGTTCCGCCGTTCTTACCGAGAAGTACCCAAATGAGTCTGTTATCATCACAATTCTTCTTCTTCTTCCTCCTCCCATTCTTCGTCTTCTCCTTCCCATTCTTCGTCGTCAACTTCCTCGTCATCTACCGTAGTTGGATTGGGTAGAGTAACTTCTGCCGTCGCTGACTCGTCTCCCACGGCTTCTGGTTCCTTCTTGTCATTAACTTCAGACACTTCTTCCACTTCTTTTTTTTCGAGCCCCCCTTCTGTTTCCTCCTCATCTTCGTCCTCTTCCTCGTCCTCATCCCATTCCTCATCTTCTTCCTCATCAGACTCTTCAGTTGGTTTAATTGGTATCGTTGCTTTCTCACTCTCCTCTGTCCCTAATCCATTAATTGTGACATTTGACTCCTGGAGAAAGAAATTTGGTTCACTGTATTCCTATTATTATTGTTTTCTGGCATGAAGAGCTACATGACCTAGAATTTACGAGCTTACGCGTAACGCGTGGGTCTCGGAGTGATCACAAAAAAGTGTTTCGCCAAGTAGTCATGCGCCTTTTTATTAGAAAACAATAATACTTGCAAGTTCCAAAAACATTAAAAGGGGGTTAGTACCGCTGGAGTTCTGAGATTTGGTGAACAAAGCAGCAACACATTTGTTAGCGTCATTCACACGGATGCGGTTACCCTGCAAGATTTTTAGGAAATCCGGTTGTTAATATCCAACTGTTGCAAATAAACTAACAATAGCATCCGGCAACAGTCGAAGAAATGAGGTGATTGTGTCCGCTTCTACAGAAGTGTCAAAATCGTCGTAGTTCTGAAATCTAATCTCATGATTCCAAGCATTTCAATTCTTTACCCCGAGATACTCGTCGTTGTAAAAGAATTGAGGAGGCAGAACACTTCCATTCGGTTCTTTCTTCGTTGCATTATCCCTCATAAAACGTCTAGCTTCCGCATTTTCGGGTTTTGTGATATCTATGGAATCGAAAGGAATTCCTAATCCATCTAGGATCATCAAAGTTCGCTGAACTCGATATTTTGTCTGAGAATACAATTCAAAAATATTGGTGTTGAAGAAATATCACATACTTCAGGATTAGCTGTAGCACTTGCAACATAAACCTTTAGTGGCGCCATGTGAATATGCTTTGGGGATTTCTGAAAATTT
>LR567006.1:3781-21426 GCA_900536345.3 Caenorhabditis sp. 39 LS-2015 | reverse complement strand
AAGAATTCGGCATTTCATTTTTCCCTTACCAACAGTGGCATCATACTCGAGAGCTTTCATCAGAAGTTCGGGCGGTCTGTAGAAGCGAGTGACCTGGTAGAAGTTGTTGGGCCGATTCTTGAAGATGACTTTGGCAGATCCGAAGTCACTGATTCTCAGGAACCCGTTTGCAGGATCAACTAGAATGTTCACCGGTTTTAGGTCTCTGTGAACCACTTGATGCTCTTCGAGATACTTCAATCCTGCGAACATTTGCCACGTGTACAGTCGCATATCAATGTCGGTCAACTTCTGTCGGATCACTTCGGCCAGGGTGTTCGGCATGTAATCGAATACGTAGGATTCGCAAACCTGAAACATCGACATGCAATGGCGCTCTACTGTTCTGCTGCAGTGGAGCGCAGTTGTATTCTCCCCGGAAGCCACTCACTTTTGTGTCATAGTTATGACTGAAAGCGAAGATCATCTGAATGACATTCTTGTGCTTGCTGCGCTCTCTTCCCGTCAGAAAGATAAACTCAAAGTTGCGTTCTCCCTTCTCCGGCCACGTCTTCTTGATCGCAATCTTCTTCTCGTATGGTTCTCTCAAATTGCCTCTGTACACATTGCTGAAGACTCCGCAAGAGTGCAGATGGACGTCGTCGATTTTGAGCATAACTTTCTTATTGTCAGCTGGCATTTCGTACGCCTCCTGTGACGATTATTGGGTTTGGAAAGTTCTTGAAAAGTGAACAAATTGTAGTTTACCTGCTCAACTGTAACACTCATGTTTCCGCTGGTTGGTACAGCTTTTTTAGGAACAAACTAAGGAATGAATGCACCACAAGAAATGAGAGCGATTGATGCAGATCCACGGGTCAGCATTCCACGATTTCAACAGGAATATTCACGTCCTCACGTGAATTTTTTCATTCGCTTTTTTCTGGCGGGCGTTCAAATTTTTGAATAAACCATTAGAGTTATTGCGATTATTATTTCCAGAAAAATCCATTTGACCCAGATATTTCAAGCAATAAAACAGTAACTGCTGCTGCATTCAACTTCTCTCTTTTTCTCTCTCTCCTTCCCTTCCCAAAACATTCCGGTTATCCTCTCGTCGGGACTGTTGTTAACCACGCGTATCGCCTTCTCACTCACCGACACTTTCGATTGCGCGCTATCCGATCTGCCGCCCCAATCCGTCGTTCTTATCACTCCTCTTATAGTCAATTCTTTCCGCCACTAATCACTTTCCAAATGGTTCGTGTCATTTTCATATTCTCCCTTGTCGTCTCTTTCGTCGGTCCGCCGGCAGCCGATGCTTTCCTTGCATCCGCATTCTCTTCCGTTTCTCAAGCGGGAAAAACTTCGAATTGTCAAGATTGGAGCGAGTATGGACCGTGTTTCAGGTTCGTAGTTTCTGTAGTCAGGTCATACATCTTGTGACTTTTCAAAGTGTTTCTCTCTATTTTATAGTACATCTGACCGATCTTTCTGGCGTCGTCTCCCCCAACAATGCTATCAAAATCGCTACATGTCGGTTAGTTTTTCCTTATCTTCCATTCATTTTCTCTATTATCCTTATCAATGTTCTTCAGCTTATCACTGGAATCGGTAACCCGATCGTTCAGAAAGTGATGGACTACGCTGAGCTGTTCAACAAATCTGCGGATGCGTGTGGAATGTGCAATGTCCAAGTCGCTTGTTCTCCCCGATGTGACTATGTGTCTGGGTGAGTGATCCCTTGAATACGTCGACTGCAACCATCATTCGATCCAGAGGCAACTCGTTCGGGGTCGTCGACCGGATTTGTGATCTGCCGACTGAGAAACAGGCGTGTGCAATGACCCCGCAAGCGTATGATGAAAGCACTGGACTGTGCAAAGTTTGGCCGCCGAGGTAGGTGTTCTTGTTGCTTTCTCCCCTCGTCACGATCAGAGAGTGCATTGTCATGCTCTGGATCTCCTAGAAAGCAACAATGAGTACTCATGCAATCTTCAGACCATATTCTGTTCTAGACACACCACCGCCGTCGATTTCCTCGGAGCCCTTGTTCCTCCGAACATTCGTGATCAAGTGTGGTCTCTTAAACCACTAAACTGCATCAGTATCAATGGAAAGTGCTACTGCTGCTGCTCTCCATACACTCCGAACCCTTGCGATGCTCAATGCACACTGCATCCGTGCTCCAGAAGACAATCATTCTCGAAGACGCAGATCAAGATTCTTCGAAGGAAATGGCTTCAGAAGCAAGAGGAGAGAGAAGGGGAGAGGGAAGAATAGAGCGTTTTAATGAAAAAGTAATAACAAAACCAGTATTATGAATCATAGACAACTGATAAACTGTTCCTTATCACCATCAAATGTATAAACTTTATGAGTGTACATCGCCGCGATCACCTTCAATTTTGCAATATGCGCATCTGAATCTACATGCTCTTCTTCTCTTTTCGACGTCTTCTGGGCGACCAGCTCTTTCTCTTCCTCCTGTTCATCCAGAAACTCTTCATTTTCGAATGGATCCGTCTCTTCTTCATCCTGTAACATCTCCGTTGTTTCTCATTCCCCTTGTAGTTTGTATCCCACCTCTCCATCATTATCATCATCTTCTTCTCCTCGTCCATCATCCCGTAAGTCGATCAAAAGAACTGCGCGTCCGTCATTCGCATTACAAAAGTGCGCGAGTGCTGCCAGCAGAGATCCCATTTGCGAGCCATTTCTCGGCGGACTTATCGAGCAAATTATCGCTGCCACATCGGTTCCCATGCTCTGTTTGACGGCTTCATCGATACATCCGCGGAGTAAATTCTTCCGGTTGTACATGAAGCGGATCCTTCGCAATGCTGAGATCTTCGAAGACCACTCAACGGAAACCGTAGGAATCCTGAAACGCCGTCAGCTAATGGAATCAGCTTCTGCTTAGATCTACCTACTTTTTCAGCGTTTTTCTTCTTGCCCAAAGAACTGAATCATCCGGATTTTGGTCCGCCCATCTGATCGCTTTCGCAAACAAGTGATCGTCGATTTCTGGATAACTCGAAAACACGACAGACAACGACGAGCAGAGTTCGGTCATTTTCTGAACGAATACCATATTGCTCTCCGAATCTATTTCCAAAAGGTATATTCAGAACGGAATGACGTAAAAAAACGAGTAGTTAGTACTTATTTCTTAACATTCTTTATTCAGAAATCAGATTGAAATAGATCAGCCATCAATATGAATAGTCCACAGATCATTAAGAGTGAATCCGTTGCGAATCGGTTCGATGGCCAGCCCCAATTCCGCATTAAACACCGGAAGCTTGCTCTCATCGGTGGCACTGTGATGACCGTCGAAGTAGGCGGCAAACGGATCCGGACGGATGGTCTTCACAATCTCCACGTCATCTTCATTGCTGTTGTCTACCACTTCGATTTCCTCTTCTGGATTGGAACGAGCCTCTTGCTTCTCGACTTTCTCTCTGACATATGACACCCCGAAGATCGGTTTCAGAAGGTGTGCTTTGTGGAGAGACTGGATGGACTTGAGGAGGTTGTGAAGTCTATCTTGCGGATCAACTCGGAATCCCAACACGTATTCTCCACTGCTCGAAGTTGTCTCCAGCACGAGAGCCATTCCGAACTTTGACTCTCGAACTCTAGCAGAGTAGAGTGTCAAGTAGGGAACGGAGACGTTGTATCCAATGTTCATCTCGGCGTACCAAACGATGCGGATGTTGGTGATGATGAAGACTCCGAGGCTTCCCTGAAAATATCAATCCATTGCTGGGATCTCTCCTCCAAACTAACCGTTTCCGTCGACAAATTCCATACTCCTGGAACTTTCTCGATAATGTTCTCCTGCGGCAGAATGCGGAGACTGCCGTCTTCTCGGATGAAGATCCCTCTCATCTTCAGTTCTCTGTACATTTTGGTCGTTTCGTAGGCACGACTGATCGATGCAATCGTATTGAACAGTTTCGAGTGGGATGACGTGTTGGTGGCGGTGAAGATGAACTCGAACTTTGTCGTCGTCGAGTTGACCTTGGCGAGGACGTAGATGGCTTCACAAGTGCCTCCGCGGTTTCTTTGGGCCAGCTGAAATAACATTTGAGGATGATGTTGATCTTGTATTATGAAATTGCGCTCTATCTTTCACTCTGCGCGCAGGGTTCAAATTCTTACCGAAGTGGAATTCTTGCTCTGCACTCCCGTGATACAATTCCATCCGATTGTTATATTGATACGCGGCATGGAAGCGGCATGCCAGATGAGACGCAAGTTGGTAACTCTCATGGTTCCTGAACCGTTCCCCTCATAATCTCTCCGACATTTCTCCCCTTCCGCCCACCTCTGTCTCCGTTATTTCCTTTCGTATCCTCCACTTGCTCAACTTTCGCCACTTGAACTTCTCCATTAATCAGTCGCAAGAGTCTGAAATCGAATTCAAATCTCAGAATCAAATTCCGAAATACAACTCACTTATGGTCGACATCGAACCGGATCTCCCTGTCCTGCCAGATGTCTTCTCCATTGACTCGATCCATCTTCTTCCAATCGAAAATGGGTCAGGCGGCACGGAGTGCGCATATGCATTCCCGCCGCGTTGTCATGGAAACCCAGAGTAAATAGGGAGAAAGAGTGTGCTCTTGTGGGAAGAGATTTATGGAAATGCGAGTACCTCTACATCATCACATCGGGATTAATAGAAAAAGGAAACGGAATCGAATCACACGGGTTCAGATGGATAAGTTAGGGGGATATGAGAGGAGATGAATGGGCGAAGAGGGGAAGTTGGTCACAAAATAAGAACCGCCTGATGATAATAACATAAATAGACATTTTAAATACAATATAAAATGTTAGGTGAGTGAAATGATAAAGCAAAGTGAGAAAATTGAGTTTATTAACTAGCGACTCCTTGGGAATACGTTCCGGATGGTGGACGGAACGATTTTGGCAGGAAGTGCATCTGGAACGGACTGAACGAGTACACCGGTTTCCCGACGTTCTTGCGACAGTTCTCCCGACGAACACCATCCTTGCGCAGCGAGTTCACGACTTCGGAGATCTGAAATGAAAATTATGTTGCATTCAACAAATGCGTTTTCTTCTCACCTGTGTGGTGTTAAAGCCACATGTCTGTCGAAGAACTCTTCCTTGTTCCAGTGTCGACGCCATTCCAGTCCGATCTTTCCCACTCTGAAAATCAGCTTTATTGTTCACAGGTTTCATGAAAATCGATACCTTGCAACAGATAACCGACTCTCCTCCGAGCTGTTCACTGGCCAGCATCGCCCACTCGAACATTGCAAGATTCTTGCGAGATGGCTCACTGGAAACTTCATTCACCACCTCCATGACAGCTTCTCTGGCTCGTTGACTGGCTTCATTCCGATTCGCGAACATGTTCAGTTTGTCAGCAGCATCCTGATTCACAGTGCTTTCAACAGAAACTCCGCCAAACGACTGACCAAATGTCGCCTCGTGATTGACTCCCAAGTTGAAGTAGGCCGGTACTACACTGAATTCGGAAGTCCACTTCATGTTATCAGGAAGAGCGTCGAAGTAGTCGTGGGGCAGTGGAATAGCGACTTTAAGATTGCTCCGAGATCCTTGAACAATTGGAATACAAGTACGGCAGACTGCTGAAGGGGCACGGACGAGACGGAATCGAACACGTTGCTCCAGACATTTCCAGGCTTCGATGGCGTCTTCTATCATTCCCTTCTCGTCTCCATAAGCTGATAAGAAGGAAAAAATAACAAGTAGAAAGTCCTTGGTGAATGGAACATCTTTCTTTTGAATTCTGTTCAAAATAGCAGTTGTAGCAATAGTGATGGTTTGAGAGAGCACGAAGTCTGTTCGGATTGTTATGTGGAAGTAGGCGTGAGCCACTGCCGGTTTCTGGAGAGATTTTACCAGCGAGAAAAGCTGAGATTCTAGAATAGAATCTGCGAGTGCAAGCAGGATGTCAAGACATGTTGATATAGCCTGCCGGGTGTTCTTCTCGCAAGCTTCCCGCTCGTGCGGAGCTTCATTCAATGTGTCAATCACGGCAATCTTCGTATTCAAACTGACGCTCATCGCATCGATTCTGTCAATTTGATTCTGAATGTTGTCGTAGACACGTGCTTCTGGCATCTTCGCTCCAGTTGCTTCTCGTCGTTTCTCTTCTTCCAATAGAGTTTCAGAGCATCGTTCGACATCCGGAAGACTGGAGAGCACATCCTTGAGTCCTTCGTAAACTTGTTTGATTCCTGCGTGAACCTGTAGACAGATCTTGTCGGGGCTTCCGAATTTCGCTATTTTCCACTCTTTTTCGATCTTATGACTCAGCTCTCCTATCGTTTTCTTCAAATCCAGAAGTGTCTGTCGTTTCTTCCAGAATGTAAAGTCGTAGTTGTAGGGTTCGATGTCGAGAGAAGAATACAACTTTATGAGCCCACCGTTCTATAAAATTCTGTAGAATCCAAGAGATTTCATCGAAAAACTTACATTGTATCTGTAAGGAATCGCAGAAGCAGTTCCAGCAGTGATGAAGTCTCGTTTGTCGCTGGAATTTATTTCGTAGCTGTGAACGTGAAGATTCGTTGGAACGAGACCGAATGCAACTCGATGCTTTTCAGTGGATTTTCGGAAATGTGGGCCCTAAAATGGCAGTTTATTGAAACCATACAGAGATTGGTTTTACCGAATAAGCGTCCACAAATTCGAAGCATTGCTCGTACGTTTCCGACATTTCCCGGAGCTGTCTGATCACTTCATGCAACCATCCAATCGACGAATGAGGCCACACTTTCAGACGATTCTCTAGAATTCCAGAGAACTCGGCAATTTTCTTTCGATTCAATTTGATTATTTCCTTTGGAATTATTAACGATAGTTTTGTCTCAAACATGCATTCCTCAACGACCACTCGCCGAGCTGGCAAGTTATTCTGCTGTGAAATCGCAAAGTTGTGCGAGATTCGAAGAGGAGCGGTCAGGTAGAAGTTTTGAAATGACGAGGCTTTCGTGTCGACGACGCCGTCCAACTCTCCGGATGCGGAAGGTGACATTGTGTAAAATTTGTAGGCGAGTTCGTCTAATTCTGCGCGGGCCATTTGATGTGAACACGTTGCAAGCTAAAAAGAAATCTCAAAAATCAGCTAAAATTACTTTAAAATGGATCACTTTTATCATCCAATCTTCTCTGATTGCCTCACTCGCTACAGAAATTTGCAGGTTTTCTGTTGGATCGCTGAATGTAAGGACGAAGGAAAATTGTTCTTCTTCTTGCTGCAAATGCGGATAAAATGGGGCGGAGGAGAGATTAACTCACGTTCTCCTCAAGCTTTTTGATGATGACTCTTTCGAGAAGGAATATGAGCGGGACACACGCGCTTACTTCTTCTGTGCTACTGCACTCCTCGACGCAAAGTACGTTGCCATGGAGAAGGACCTGCGAGCCGCGTAATTGCCTTCTTGACGAATTACTAATCGGAAAGGACTCACTTTCGCTGAATAGCTCTTAGATTTGTAGCATACGGTAGCCGTGCCTGACAGGTTGTACTCGACATTTTGCTTCGTGAACGCTTTGAATATTTCATTCGCATTGTCTTCGTCCATATTTTCTGCAAAAATAGACATTCATACACGGAAACACGGAGGAAAACTCGTTTTATCACGAGAGACACATATGTGAATGAGAATGTGTCATCAATTGCCACGAGAAACTGGTGAAAACGCGAAAAAAGTAAACGGTAGAATAGTGCCGTAAATCGAGAGGGCCGCGGAAATGAGCCGCAGCTGCTAGGCCACCATTTTTTTTCGAGAGGAGTACACTGCTTTCTGCATGGGACCCACTCAATATTTCAAGCTCTGCGTCTTTTTTCGTAAAATTTTTTGTACTACTGTAATATTTTACAATTTTTCAAAGCGAGAGTTAATCTTCTTATCATTTGACACATTCCAAAATGAAAATTGAAGCGCCAGATGACTCATTGACGTGTTTATTGAATTATTGAATAATCTGCCAATTTTCAGCTGTTCCGGCCAAACTTCCATGATGTGTTGATTTTTGCGACGTGAATATGTTCTCAACCACAATGGGATTTCCGTCGACACCACTTGAAGCCAAACAAGCTTTGGGAATCTCATCTGCCATCAATGCTGGTAAATTTTTAGAGTTTCTCAAAAAATAGGGGAAAAACGCGGCGAAACTAAACTCTAAACAAAAGATTACTGTAGATTACTGTCATTTTTGTGATCTGCATGGTGAAATTTCGTTCATTTTCCAACCCGAATCGCCCGCGAAACGCATGTTTCCACTGACTCGCCACTTAAGTTTGCGCGAAAAATCGGTCAATGGAGGTGAACGAAAAGATTTTTAGTGGCGCCCCGTCCACAAATCCATTAATTTCAGTCTCATCCGGTCTTCGCGCGGGCAGTCCGATGCTGTCGGCCAGCTACGAACCGCAGTTTTCGTTCGCAAGATGTGTGGAACAATGGAAAGGAAAAGAGGTGGCACGATGGATTGAAGGTTTATCGATCGATTGCTTATGGAAAATAAAAAAAAAACATAAAAATTTGCAGGTCTCGGCGATCAGATGAACCCGTATTTGGGTATGATTCGTGACAATATTAAATGCGGCAAACAATTGGAGGCGCTCGACGACGATTCGCTGAAGAAAATCGGTATTTCGGCACTCGGAGCGAGAAAAACCATTCTTCAAGCTGTTGAGCTCCTTCTTTATTTCGTGAGTGTCTAATTTTTAATTTTTCCGAAAAACTTTGAATTTTCCCGCCTTTCAGTGCTACGAATCGGAAGAAGAAAACTTGCAACGACTAGCACAGCAAGTTAAAACATCGTGTCTGTACATCGAACGAACGATGACTTCCGCGATGAGAATGCGCGAAAAAGCGATTCGACGAGCAGAAATAGTGAACATCTTGAACAGTGTGTCGAATGCAGTTCTCACCCTGGCCGAGCACACGAAACGACTCGTTTTCTGGCTTGATCGAACGCCGTTTGACGAAGAACCAGCATTTATCAATGTGAGGAACAGTGTCTCGACTTACATGTGGAACCTTCTGCGGAATGTGAACGTGCAGCCGAAGGCGCTTTTTGAGACTGGAAGTCAGATCATTCGGGTGAGTATTTTTGCGAACAAAACTAAATAGGAAAACTAGTGTTTTGTTGTAGATGTCTAAAGAGCTTGCTTACGAGTGTCAGAAAGTTGTCGATTGCGAGGATCCACTGGTTCTTTACGCGTGTTTTGTCGAGACTGCTCAACTGAGGCGGAGAAGCGATAACATCAATTGGGGTCTAAACATACAATCGTCGTATCGAGGAGTTCACGTTGTCAGTGAAATCAAAGAAGGATCACCAGCTGATGCGTGTACCAAAGTGGACGCCGGAGACGAAATTCTGATGATCAACGGCAGAACAGTTGTTGGATGGGATCTGACGAGTGTTGTGCAAAGGATTGGAGCCGTTGATGTTTCTGAACTCTCCCTTGTTATCAAGAGGCGCCCTCGAGAACCGCAGCTACCAAAACAGTCGAAGTTGGCAGCTCGAGCACTTGCTCCGTCGAGTCAAGCAGCGAAGACATACTCGACAGATGACTACGATCCGTTTGGACAGTCGGAGCCGCTGAAGAGACACCGAAGTTGTCATGTCATCTCAGAAATCATCAAGGAGAACGAAAAGAAAACGTAAGTCGTTTGAAGTTATTAATATAAACAATAAATCTAACTTTCGGTTTAGAAGAACAAGTCGCCGTCTGGCCCGCCGATCCTCGATCGCATCTGCTTGTCCTCGAAAAGAACGGAAGAACGTCGATGAGCAAGTTGCCGATGAAGATGAAGATGACTGGGATGTGCACGAGTTCAATCGTGATATTGACGGAGAAGAAGAGGCGCTGGTACCACGGATTGCGAAGAGAACTCGCACGATGAGACATCAGCCAGACGGCTATGTTCGCAGTTTCATAGACAACAAATTGGTTACTGACATTGAAGACGACGTTGTCAACGATCAGCTCACTTTCAATGTGAAATGCCCTACTGAGTTTGCGCAAATCAATGAAATCGATCGAGAAGAACTGAAAGGTCTCAACGTACGAGAAGCTCGAGTGTCTGATGACGATTGGAAAGCGCCGTACCAAGAATTCTCTGGACCGAGCTATCGAGCAGTTGGTGATTCGAACGTCTCTGCGTTCAGCCTCGACTCTCCGCGATTACTCCCTGTTTCAAGTCGGATGACGTCTTCTATTGAAGAATCTGCGTTCGGAGTCCTTCCCAGCCCGTCGACGTCGTCAATGAACAGTGTCAGCAGTCCTGCTCCATTCGGCAAGTTCCAAATGTCGACGAGTATGACCGAATGGTCACCGAACCCTGATGATCTTCCCGGATCTCCCGTAACCGCCGCCTACGCAGGAATGGAAAAACTTTTCGAAGGATGGGTGAAACGACGGAAAACGAGAGCAGAGTTGAGTGCCAACGAAGTGACCAACAAGTGGCCGAAGTGTTGGATGTGTCTCCGCGGACACTACCTGCTACTCTACACCAACCAGTACATGAAACGGCCTGACATGTCAATCAACCTCACGAAGGCCACGATATCCGACTCGACGGATCTGAAGACATCCAAGAAAAAGTGAATTTCCTCTTCCGAACCCTATATTCTATCTCATTTTTGCAGCATTTTCCGGATAACTTGCCCTCCATTGGATTACCATTTCTCATGTCTCACATCGATGGACTGGAAGAAGTAAGCATGGTTTTTTGATTTTTTTTCACATTTCCTTTTCAGCTGGATTCAAAAAATGAAAATGGTTAAAGAAATTTATGGAAACAGCCAGTCACGAGTGATGTCGCAATGTAAGTCTCTCCCTTCAATTTTTATTTCTCACCAATTTCGACTTCCAGCAGTTTCAAGTTATAATAATGATGTTCCGGACCAGAATCATTTTCTGGGTAACCCACAGATGAGTACTAGCCAGGTACTGCCGAAATTTTTGAATCCGCGAATCTCAAACTTATTTTTAGCATGCTGAACTGAGCACTTTACCACGTGTCGCCAATGGAATGTCCTCCTCAAAATCAGGATCAGCAGGCTTCAGAAGCAAATGAAAAAGAGACTATCTCCCCCTCGCATGTCAATATTCTTGTTCCATTTTGTACATTTACCCCCTTCCCCCATTTCCTTTCTAATAATGCTTTACCTCCTTACCCTGTCACACCCCAACCAACACACAACACAACCACCAGGCTTTTCTTCCCGTTGCAATTGGATTCAAGATCTTGTTCCGGACACACACTTTCTGTGTCTCCATTCCTCATGATTCTCTTTTTCTCTCTGTCTCCCTCTCCCAGATCATTTCTTTACAGTTTCACACACACACATTTTCTAGTCGCACCCACTCTGTCCGTCAAAAGGAGCAGCTCCGCCCATATCTCTCTCTCTCTCAGCCCATTTCTAGATGATATTCTTTTTCTTCTTCAACAAGGTGGATTACTGACTTAATAAAACTTGCACATTGAATTGAATTGTGAATTTCAATTTGTGAAGGCATTCAAATCGGCAGCAACCTGTTCATATCTGGAAATGAAACATTTGAGAAAAGGATGGACTGCAGCATATTCTTGAAAAGGACATTGAAAATTTGCATTTCGATAGCCTTTTTTGCAAACTTTCGTGATTCAACAAAAGTTGGCTCTTTCCGTCATCGATACCTTAACTTTCTTTCTCTCTCCTTCTCTCCAAATCATTCCGTTCTTCAGATGCGGTTACTAAACCTTCTACTGGTATTAGGAACAGTTCTCGCAGAAACGGACAGAAACAGTGAGACGGTTTCTCGGATCGATCCGAGCAAGTACTCGGTTGCCGAGGAGAAGCGATATCTTCTGTTCGAAATCAACTTCGGAGAAGGATTCAATCTGCGGAGAGATGTTTATATGCGAGTTGCCAACGCAGTCAAATCGCTTCGGGACGCCGGCCAAAACTTCATTCTTGTTCTTCCGCCGTGGGGCCGATTGCATCATTGGACACGAATGCAGGTGGCACTTCCCTGGAGAATGTTCTTCGATTTCGAGAGTCTGAATCGGTTTGTGCCGGTTATGGAGTTTGAGGATTTCCTGGAAGGTCAGCTTAGCTCATGAAAAGTTTCTGTCTGCCTGTTCCTGGTCTCGCCACAAAAAATGGGATATTTTAGAAACCGAAAATGCTCCGATCGACCAAGTGATCTACCTCCAACATTATGCGGAAGGATGGGGAACCGAGTTCGTGAGAAAATTTGACGAACGGCCGTGTATGTCTCCGGCTGAATCGCATTACAAAATGGATACTTCCAACAATTTGTGGTCAGTTCTTGCTGTTCCTTTCATTCTGCTACCGTATGCTTTTAGGAGAGGATGGTTCTTCTCGTATGAAGACGTCAGAGCTCGAAATTTCAAATGCATCTCGATTCAAGGAGATTCTGGAACTTTGATGGATCTTCTGACCCATGCCAACTTCTCTCAGAAGACGTCAGTGATGATTGATAGAGCAGAGACGATTCTACATGAACATTACGGAGAAGTTGACTACTGGAAGGCGAGAAGAAGTATGCGGTACAGTAAGGAACTTGTGGACGTGGCAGATCAGTTCCGGAAGAAGTTCTTGGATTCGGATGACAAAAAAGATAAGACAGAACTGGTGGCTGATTGGACGAAAGAAAGAGCGAGAAGAAGTGCACGGGGCGGTCCGTACATTGGAATTCACTGGAGAAGGAAGGACTTTTTGTACGCGAGAAGAGATCAACTTCCAACTATTCGAGGCACTGCGGATATTCTGAAGAGGTTGTGCGAGAAGTTGAAACTGAAGAAGATCTACTTGGCAACAGATGCTCCAGAAGAGGAAGTGGAAGAGCTGAAGTCATATTTGCCAGATGGAATTGAACTGTTCCGATTCATAGAACCGAAGAAGTTCAATGATCCTCAGATCGCCATCATCGATCAACTGCTCTGTGCTCACTCACAATATTTCATCGGGAGTCACGAATCGACGTTCACCTTCAGAATCCAAGAAGACCGGGAGATTCTCGGTTTCCCTGTCGACTCCACCTTCAATCGTTTGTGTCCCGATCATAAATCGGACTGTGAGCAGCCGTCCAAGTGGAAGATTGTCTATTAATTCATTGATCACATTACGGGTCTCCTCCTTTTTCTCCATCCAAACCTTGTCCATAATAAACCTTCATCATGTCCTTCTCCCTCTCTCTCTGTTTCTCTGCAAACCGTGTCCTCCGTACAGTGTCTTCCGCTACACCGCTTCCGAATTAGTGTCCTTTGTGTGTCCGGTTGTCATCCGGCTGTCTTCTCACCAGCCACAAATACTATCTCCCCTCCTGCATTTCGCTGCCATCCAAACTAATACGCAGAGAAGTTTCGAGCGGGTTCTGGTCAGCGCCTAGTGTCATTTTATCCGCAGTCTCCGGTTATTCGAGCAGCAAATGAGCACGAGAGCATGAGTAATCCACCGATTTTTTCCCTTCTTTCACGTCATTCGTCGACGGCTTTCGACGGATTTGAAACGAAGCTGATTTGAATTGTTAATCCTTCGGAGGGTGTCGAGTTGACTATAGTTATGAATCTATTTATCCTAGGAATATCATTCCGATTGGTCTCGAAGCGAAACGAGCTGTCAGGGAAATCGCTCTGCGTGCTTTCGAGTGCTACGGTATCCTTCGAAACTTGTTGCTTCATGTCAGAAAATCAAGATTAGCTCTCCGTGTTTCGCAATGTTCCCTTTTCCTCCCTCTCTCCAGAATCGTCACATAAAATGCGAAACGTTGACAACTTTTTTGGTCTTCTTGGCATCCGTCCCAAGTGAATCACCAAATCTGCCGCCATTCAAGCAAACATTGCCTCCCGATCCGCTCTCCTCTTTTACGATTCTCAAAAGTTACGAAATATGCATGAAGTGAAATTTGGTTCGTCCGTTCGGGTTCTACTTGTCGCAAAACATTTCATCTGCAACTGTAGTGACGACAGTATTTAATCGTTTCGTCCTTCTCTCCGTTTCGCAGCTCTCCCTCTCTTCCTTTCTCTTTTCTCTCCCTCTTGCGCATTTTCGTACTTTTTGGTTGCATAATATTCAAATACGCCCTCTCGACGCGTCGCTCAGTCTTTTTTTCGCGCTTATTTGTCCGCCTCTCCCATTTTTTCTTCGTTTTATGCCCTTTTCTGCATTTTTTCATACACATATTGATTTCGGCTCCCCTTCTTCTTGTCCCAAGATGGTCTGAGCACGCGCCCTTCTAGGCGGGTCTTCATCGGAAAAAGAGCGATGAAGAGAAGGGGGACGTACTATGTGATGACACAAAAACTTTTTCATTAGATTGATTAAATTTGCGCGGCTTGTTGAGTGAGAAGGAGATGGGAATGGCCTTTTTCTTCTCCACATTCCCGTCCGAAAGAAGACTCGTGACGACGACGACGACGACTCGGGATGGTGCTCCGGGTTGACGCTTCTTCAATAATTAATGAGATGAGATGGGCGGATAGATGGCGGGCGCGGGGCTCAGGCGCAGATTCGTCGACTCCAGAGGCCCCAAGGGCTTAGTTTCGCGGGAAATGTCACCCTCATCTTTTTGATCTTTCTATTCAATTTGTAATGTCATGGAAGACCTTTCGAAAGGATCAGAGCTCAAGCCAAGACTCACAAGAAACCAAAATTGGCTATAATTCCGTTCTCGTCATTCCCCTTCTTCCCCTTCTTCTCCCTCTCCTTCTTCTTCTTCGCCTCCTTCCCTCCACCCCCATCACGCGTCCGCCCGTTGCCCTGACAGCTAATCGCCAGTCATCCGATGCACTTTCTCACTGCATTATAATCCATTTGTTTTCTGATCCGTAATGAGAGAACGAACGCTTCTCCGTCTCGTTCTTCTCCAAAGGAAGTCGCATAATTACCAATGAGAAAGGAATGCTGAGTCGAGCAGCGAGAGAGAGAAAGTGGCTCTTGAGTCAAGTTCTCTCTCCCTTTCTTTCTCCCTCACTAGATGCTTGAATTACCCCCCGAAAGTGGGCAAAAGTCGTCCCCAGGCGAGAAAAGCAGCTCATATCAAGTTTCTCTTGTCGATAGAACACTCTGTTCATGTTGAAGATTTGCTTCAATTACTTCTGATTAGTGTGTATTGCTCCTTCTGCCCAAGCCAAGATCCAAGAATCAAAGTTCGCGAATATTTTAAACTTTATCCCATTAGTAATCAAGTGGTCTCTCCCTCCTCTTCTTCTTCCCTGCTGCTGCTCTTCGCCTCCCAGATATCCGCATCTCCCGCCTTCTCAGTCTCTCACCTGCTTCAATCCCTCCACTAATCCGATCTCATTTGCACCTCAAGGTTCTTATATTCGTTGCTCCTGCTGCTTCTCCCATCGTTTTTTGCCATTCTGCTGGCTGCCGTCCCTCCGAGATAGAGACGACAACAGAAGCAGCAACGACGGCGACGGCGATGGCGACGTCGGGTCAGTGTCTTAATGAGAATTCTGTCCGTCTCCCTCTCTTGTCTCTCAAGACTTCTGCCTCCTCCCTCTCTCTTTCTCTCTTGGTCCCGTTTCGCTTCGTTTCCATTTCTGGATTGCTTCTCCTCTCTCTCCCTTCCTCTTTCTCTCTGTCTCTCCTGCTATTCCTCTCTGTCCCCCTTCGGCTTTTCTCATCTTTCGCCGCTCCATACACACACGCACTTTGTCCCCTTCTACTCCCGTTTCGTTTCGATTCCGAACATGGCCTTCAGAAGACGTTTGCCACAAAACTTGATGACGTCGTTGAGCTGTGCTCCCTCTGCCGCCAGAGGAACCAGCGAGAGGAAATTAGAAAAAGTGCAGTGAGCCAGTCAGCCGATTCTCCTCGACTCATCACACACTCATATCTTTGAGTGATACGGGGCGAACATCACCGAGTCTCCCCTCATAACTTCCTGCCTCTCTTGCTCACCTTACTCTCTCTCTCCCTCTCTCCTTCGCTTCCAGGTGATATTCCCCTTACATTTTCGTTTTTCCCTTCGTACGTATCGTAAAACAAATGTTTTTCTTTTTTGTTTTCCGCCCGTACAGCTGATTCATTGTTTTATTTTTCCTCTCAAAAACTACGCTGCATCGGGGGTTTTCCTCCTCTCTCTTTCTCTCTTCTCACCAGTCCCGAAAATGAAATGCCAATTTAATTTCCATTTCTTTTTCATATCCGACCAGACACCATCCGATTCGTACACGGCTCCCAATCGAGTCGAGCTGACCCCGTGAGCCGTGCTTTCCGGGCGGTTCCGTCCGTTTCGCAGAGTCCCTATCTATGTGATCATTTATCATTTTCCCTTCTCTTTCTCTGGAACTAATGCGAGGCTCTCGTGTCGGGAGACACGAGTCTTAACTGGAGACGCAGACAGACTCGGACCCTTGTTTTCTCGGGACCGCCTGGACGGAGCAGAAGCAAGAGAAGCCTCCTCTCTCTCTGTGGTTTTTCCAATTAACACTGACGCCAAACTGACTCTTTTCGTTTTTATTGATGAAAAAAAGATAGTAATGCGCGGAATTCTGGAAACGAAGGCGACGAAATAAACAACTCGACGTCTTCTTCATTCCCTTGTTCTCTCCTTCTTCCTGTGTCTAACTCGCGAATCGTGTCCAAATATGATATGAATTGTGTGTGTGAAATGAGCCACTCTCCGTTTCCTTCCCTCTTCCTCTTTCTCTCTTTCCCCATCTTCTCGCCTTGTTTTGGCACGTCGTCGTCTCCCGTAAATCAAAATCAGATTCAGCATCAGCCCCACCCTCTCTTTATTTTCAGAAGAGAAGTGTCGCTTGAAGCCTGCTGATTCGCTTCGCACCCCGAATAGTCCTCGTCGGTGTTGGACGTGCTCGTCGGGGGTCACCACGACGGCGATTCGAACGACGATCGCGGACTCTGCGGGGCCGCGAACCTACACGACAACCACGTACGGAAACACGACGCGTTGGCCGACGGATTCGATGCGGTGCAATGATCTGAAAGTGAGTCATAGGTCATCTGATCACTGAGTTCATCCGAATCTTCTTTCAGCGTGCTGTGGAAGATGTTGTCCTGCGACCAGATGAGAATCGCCTCGCAGAACTCCATCATCGAGACACCATCGCAGCTCTGGATCTCTGCCAATTGGAAGCATCCCCATCCACTCCCGGCCCCGATGAGATCACCGCTTCCGCCATGAATGCGTGTTCCTGTTCCAGTGAGATTGTCGGCGTGCAGACATCGTCCACAGTCATGGCCGATTCTTCCCGTCCTCCTCCCCCACTTTGTGCCAGTTCTTCTCTTGATGCTATAATGTTCCGACAGCAACCGATTCCTGCTCATCGTCATTCTGCCAGCGGGTCCAGACGGCAGTCGCGAGTGTACGCAAATTTGCATTCAAAGCGGAAACGAAGCAACTCGCTGACCAACTATAATAAAGGGTTCGTGTTTCCAGGCTTCTCCACTTCTTCTCATAATTATTCTCTCTTCAGGCAGTCCCTCTCAGTGTCCCTTCCACCATCTGCCCGTCATACTCCCCACCGTTTCGTCAATGAAGAGGAGGCGTTCCGAAGCTCTCTTGCTTCATCCGATTCGCATTCCTCGGTGGCTCGCAGCGACGAATACAATAATGGATACGTTCTCGAAGAGGAGGAGACGTCCGCAGGTGAGTACGCGGTTTG